>JAOTRH010478945.1:0-25704 GCA_034768845.1 Heliamphora exappendiculata
TATATATATAAATTATCTTATCCTAATTATGTAAGCATGTCAATCTCATAGGTCTCTGATAAATTAAACTTTTCCACAACCATCCTTGATTCTAAGTCGATAAATGAATCTCAAGACAGTAACAGGAATTTCAACTTATATTACTTTATTGTTACATGAGAGAAAATAATCAGCTAGATCCAAATATCCTGGATATGTGTTAATCAAAAAGTAAAGAATAATGAACTAATGATAAGTAACTTACTTGGAAACTTCGCAGCTGCTGGGCTTCTTCATCTGCCATTTGCAGTTCATATTCTCTCCTTGACTAATTGAACAGCAAAAAGTTAAAACCACAAAAATGAAAAATAGAGAAGAAAAGGCACCAACGCCTCTAGAGAGTAAAATGGCACATTGATTCAAGATTTTGAAATCCTAATAAAACTCAATGCATGTGTAAGAATACAACCACCAAAGCAAATTCAAAGCCCTCGGATTTGAAGAGCCATAAGCAATTCATTAAAAATCACCAATGTTAGAAGGGAATGAATACTAATGGCCCTTCATTTCAGCTTAAGACTCGTGGATATGTCAATATCCCAACTAAGAAGCTTAAATATCACATCTCACAATGTGCTGCTACTCTACTGGGGTCTGATGATTTAATTTGTTGTTGCCTCTAGTAGTATTTGCAGTTTTATGCATATAATGATAGTCGTGAACAATAAGTGAAGATAGAAATTATATATATGACCAAACTTCCTAAAATAGTGGGGTTAAAGAAGTTTGGCAACCCTGAGAAACTAATTTTTCAATGAGCCCCAACACCAAAGCTATGATACATGTCAATCTTTTTTATCTCAATTAATGTATAGAAACTCATGGCAAAAAAAAAAAAAATCAAGTCAGGTAAAGGAACAACTTTATCATCATAAATAAGTGACTTCTACATTCCCGCACAAGATATCTCATAACTAGAAACGGATACAAACGTGTGTGTCAAGATACATAATAATGTTACTCTTTCTCAACCATTTTTTCTTCACAATTTGCACCATGTGGATTCTCTAGGTAGAAAAAGTGCAATATAAATTTTGATCACTAGCTTCTAGTTTAAACAACAGAGCCAACTGCCCATTTCTTCCCCAAACATGCACACATATAGCTCTGTTGTAATGTCCAACTTCCACGACTTGGGGACCTGTCATGTCTTCCATCTTCTGCCGATTTGGGGGCATGAAACCAGCTAATCCACATAACTTTCAAAGAAAAATGAGAAAAGGTTTACCAAATACCAATTTATGACCTTGGTTATGTCAATAATGGCCAGGCAAAATATAGCTCAGAAGTAGTCTCACCATATCTAGTTTTACCTTTGTTACATCATGCATGTACTCAGGTGGGGTGTTGCGTGTAGTATGATTGTAAGTGTTGGTTTCTTCTTCTTCCTATGCCAAGGACAATCTTGTTAGGGTATTAGGAAGGTCTAGAAACACAGGCACAAACAAGCAAACACAGTGAACACCGGAGATACCTGGTTTGGCCAAACTCGACCTACGTCCACAGGAGAGATGGAGCTTTCACTGTAGCAATAGGAAATACAGAGGAGGAAATAGACTCACTCAAACTCAACTCTCGACCTCTCTGACTCACACTCACAGCTTATACAACACACAGCTCACTTTGTTATTGCACCCCACTCTTCAGCTTATACATCATGCATATATATAGGAAGGAGGAAGAGACAATCCATTAAATGCAAGATCATCTCCAGGCGGCTGTATCTTTGACATTTTCCCATTTCATTTATTGCTCACCCACCACATGGGTGGCCCAACAAATCTAACATGGCCACACATTCATGTAGCGTAATATTTTTCTTTATTTTCTAGAGTAAAAGGCTGTTAGCAATATTATATAAAGCATTATAGGTAATATTAGAGTTTTATGCACTTGCATGCTGTAAACTCAATTACTTTGCATGCTAAATGTCCAGAATGCGCGAAACTCCATGTTGGAATATGAAACCATACACACTCACATATCTTTTCACATAAAATTGTGAAAGTATCTCCACATAATACAAATATTTGTATTTAATTTCTCGGTGATGGTATAGCCATGCAAATCTATAACTCAAAAGCATAGCCTCACCATTTCTAGTTTTTCAAGAAACTCGGTCTCATCTTCATCCAAAGCCTTGGGTGGTCCTGAAATTAAAGAAGTGGTAAAGACTTTGTTCTTCTTATGAACGAGCTAGAAACAGCAACCAATGCTTACCACACTATGACTCATCACTCATCATAAGAGAGACAAATCTTATAATGGATAAGTAGGAACATAACTCATTTATCACTTACATTTTAACCCTGGAAAACTTGAGAACAAAAGGGAGGATGTGTGATGCATAAGAATATCGAATTGTGTACTATAAACAACAGCATAGTTATTAATCAAGAACCGTATCGGCAGGCGAAATCCTAATTCCAATAATCGTGATTCAATAAGTGAAACATGGTATATTTTCCTTGCACGTTCAAAAAATGGCACATTCAAAAAATGAATTTAGAGACATGAGAGAATATTATAAGAAGAAAGAGGGTAAAAACCCTTTAGTTTAAATATAGGTTGTCTAAAAGGCGTATTGTAGGCTTATTGTTTTCAAATATGTTGTGAAAGCATAAATTGCGTTTATTTCACCACAATAGCTAGACACGTACGAATATAAGTTATTTTAACCTTAAACATTCTTAGATCATATATTTGACATTAATTTCATATAAAAATAAGTAAAATGGCTAATCTGTCAAATCTGATGGATCCTATCAAATCCTCTAATTACCAAATGAAAAACAAATTATACAAGGATATTGGTTGTTTTCACACTAAACACCATAAGTTGTATTATAGCATTTTCACCAAGAAAGAGAAAAAAAAAAGAAATAAAATAGCAATAAAAGGGGTTTAGAATTTGTCGAATCCTACAGTTCCAAGAGTTACAAGAATCCTAAATTGTTAATTAAATCGTATATCTTAAGAACCATCTCAATTCTATCTCAAAATAGATTCACCTACAGATCAACATTGATGTGCATATGAATCATAAATTGAAAGATACTAGGACCATTCACCTAATAAATGAAATACAAAAAATGAAACCTCCTCCTAATATTTCAGCATGATGTCATCTTAAAGTACAAGAATTGAGTCAGATGTTAATAAGTGCATTTTCAATTTGCAACCCTCATTAAATTACCATAGAAAAAATAAATAGTAAACATTGACTTCAGCACTTACTATGCTTGAACCGCTCATTAAATTCTGCATCTCGCTTGTCTTTATTCTCCTTTAAGATCTGCAGTTAAGAAAATTACAAGCGGACAAAATTTGTAAGGTTTAATACTATGAACTCTAAAGCCACCATTTCTAGAAATTAATTATATTTCGAATTAGGATCCCAGACAACAAGCAATAAAAGACTCAGTCGAGATAGCTCCAGTCCAGTACCTTGATGTCTATTCATTCATTACTGAATACTGATGAGGGAATCATGCGGACTAAATACGGCGAAAGTTTAGCACATCACCCTCATGAAAAGTTTAGCACACGGGGTCATTTCTTCTTATTCCGTCTGGACATCAAAACGCCGGCTAAATACGGCATTTGTTATCAGAATCGTACAATTCACGATCCGTATCATACAATTCGGTTCAATACATCTAACAATCGATCCGTATTGGTGGGATGAATCGATGAAAGTAATAATAGTACGATTCACGACACGTATCATACGATACGATTCGGTTTAGTTCGATACACTAAGGAATCGATTCAACACCAAGCAAGTCTCCGATTCTTATTTCTTTTAATTTATAATTTTACATTCTAAAGACTTATCTAATATCACTTTTCTAAGCCACCCAATTTTATTTATATATTTATATATTCTAGAGGCCTCTCACCAATTCCTTATTGGTTTTGATTGGATGGCTATAAATTCTAACATAATATGATTGGTATCAAAGTTATATTTGATGGTTTTGTGTGCTAAGTTTTTCCAGGGTCTATTTTATTTATTTCGTTAATTTTTCATTATCTTCACATGCAACTGAGCGGCACGTGCGGGAGAGGATTAGAGACATATTTCACATAACTCCTTTAAGCCATTCAAGTTTGATTCATATAATTTAGAGACCTCTTCACCCCTTGCCAATTGATTGAGTTGAATGCGCCCAAATCCAAGAATCTATCTACAAATTGTTATAAATTCTAACAGAATTAATAATACAATATAGGATCACTGATCACGTTAAAGCTCAGACCTACATCTCTTGCTCTAGATGCAAGCATCTTACCTATTATACTATGTGATCATCATTCAAAACAAGTTTTTCATTGATTTATTACTAAACTTTTCATATTTATAATACATCTTTAATATCTAAATATTTAGCTATATTTTTTTTTATGCATTTTAGTAATTATAACCGAATTGTAACGATTCAGATTCGATTCGATTCTTGATTCAAGAAAAAATAATTTTGATTCATGATTCGATTATCGATTTAACAACTATGAATACGGCGATTATAAAAGTAATTTAAAAATAAATGTCTTTTATAAGATTTGTCTTGCCCTTTTGGGTTAATTTGTGTGTGTTTTTGTATTTTTTAGATTTTTGCATTTTTAGTTAAAAAATTTATCTTTGTCAAATAGCTTTGATTAAAAAATAAAATAAATAGAATTTTGATTTTCCCACAATAATGGAGTTTCATTTTTTAATGAAATAGACGACACTATTCTTATTACTAATACTTTAAAAAAGAGTTGCCGTATCTCGGTAATGGGGTCAAAGACACTGCCCTTCTATCTCACGAACAATCAATGCTGCCTTGGAAAACTAGCACCTTCCTGCTGACCAATTTTGCTTACATCTAAAATATCTCAGAAACCAATCATCATGCAAATGATTTCATCATAAATAATTCCCGTCGTAATTCTTTGTTTTTTTTTTCCTAATTATTGTGCTAAGTGCATTTTCTATTGCCTTTCTCTCTCTCTGGGAGAGGGATGGTTGGGCTTGTAATCATTTAGGTGGCACCACTCCTTAAGTTGTTTGTGACCAAGCGACCTTTGTCAAATGGTGTCACACTCTCAATTGGGAGGTGTGAAGTTCAGGCTTTAGCAAGAGCAAAATATGAGAATGGGCGGGGGTGTAGCTACATGTAATTGAGTGGTTTCAATTAACCCCACTCAAATATTTTTTAAAAGTTATTCTATATGTATAGTTATATAAAAGTTTTGAGTTTTTAAGTTATTGAGACCAGTAAAATAGTAAAAATAATAAAAAACGAGGACCAATTTTTAGAAAAAGCAAAAAATTATGGGTAAACAAAATGATAACTTATCATGGACAATTGTAAAAATGTATTTGTTTGTTTAGAAAAAGTTGAATTAGTAGTATTATCATTCCCATGTTTTGTTTTTACATGTAATTGTCAATTTACTATGGATTAATTCATTGTAGTTGTTTGGAATATAAAGTATTATAATGCATTTTGAGTAAGGTCCCGTTTGGAATAATGACTTATTTGCTTATTTTGGTCTTTAATAAACTTTTTCATCGTTTGATTAAACTCTTACACTTTTTAGACTCCTTTCATCAGGATGTGTCGAAAAAATAAGATTTTTAACCAAAAAATAAGAAAATACAGAAAAACAAAAATAAGGCAAAATAAGTTGATAAACCAATTTTTATGTTGCTTATTTTTGTCTTTAGTTAGATTTTTCATCTTTCAAAAAAAATCTGTTACTTTTCTGGTTCTGTCGTCAACACAATTTGGTTTGAATTGATTTTGAGAGTTTTTATAACTAAAAATCTAACATAAATGATGATTGCAGAATGACACTACTGACTAAAATTTCTACGTACGCGACTGAGAGTGAGAGCGGGTATGCATGTATTTGTCAATAAAAAAAACATACAGAGTTTGGGAGTTTAGGAGGGACAGTAAAGTAAAAGAAAAGGAACAATTAAATAGGTCTTTGTTGTGGCGTTTAGTGCCAGTTCTGTCTCTCTTGCAAAACGAACTCGCATTCCACTGGAAAACAGGAATGGGTGACTCTAATTCCACAGTGGACAATTTGTAATGAACTGATGTATTTACGGGAAACGAACCCTATATCTATCTGCTCTTAAACGATTAGGAAATCAAAGGCCCGCCTAAATACAGAACGGAAACACAAATTTTGGTTTCAGATGAAGAAAATATCCGTTCAAGGAAGTAGGAAACTAAAAGGAAAGAAAGAAAGCAGAATTATAAGGGAAATGTTATATATATATATATAAGAAGAAGAAAGGGGAAACAGAAACCTCGTAGAGGGATCTATCTCTCTGGCCAGTGCCATCGTCAACTCGTGCACCCCTGGTTCTCCTGGCCTCAGCCAACTGCCACAAAAGCCAAACAAGAATTGAAGATCAAGAATCTATGTATTCGTACATATAATGTACACTTACGGTCGCATATTGGGGAAATGGAGTTTAGATATACAAATTACCTGTTCCTCGGAGACAAAATTCACCAACCTCGTTGGAGGAGGAGGAGGTAAATCGTCATCAGCCATCTCCAAACGTTACTTCGTCCGCCGCTCTTTTGCTCGTAAACAAGAATACCTTTTCAGACCGAGACCCACGGCTCTGGTTCTATCGGGTCATGTGACCCGATTTCTACCATTTATATTAAACCAACAATTGTGGTAAGGTTACGTGTGTTCTACATAACACTTAATTAGTGCCGGTCCTAAATATTATGAAATGTAAAGTTTAATTTTAATATAAGGCCCTTTATATTTTTATAAATTAAAATTTAAAAATAAATTTAAATATTATAAAATTTTTAATATGATAATTTTGCTAAATAACAACATAAATCAAATTACTAATAAGTCATTTATCAATATTATTTTTAAAATTTTAAAATACTATCAATATTTAACAAGTTTTAAAAGTGATTATTGTAATCTAAAATTCACAATAATTTTATGATTTTATGGTTTTATGCCAGGGCTGGACTGATCATATACGACACGTGTCCTGTATAATATTTTATTTTTTTATTTTTATTTTCTCTCATTTACTATCATTCTTTTCTCTCTTCATTTAAAATTCACATTTTTTTCTCTCTTTGTTTCAAATTCAATATTTTTTCTTTAGTTTTCATAATAAGTATTTTTTTAAATACATGTGCATACATGATGTGAGAAGAAATAGTTGATTTTGTTCAATTTTTAATTTACACATATTTTTTGTTATTTTTTGTTTAAATTAAGAGTGGATAATAAAAGTATTTAAAATATTTCCCTTAATAATTAAAATTTTGTTTATTATTTAAAGTTAGTTTTATAAATCCTACTACGTCAATAAAAGGAAAAATAAGTTGGCCGTGTGTTCAACTTAAGTTCGGACGGAAAAAGGAACTGTTGAGGGGAGCTCAAGATTCAAGATGTAGGGTTTTTTTTTTTTATTTTTATTCAAAGAGATTTAGGCTTCAATTTTCCTTTGAGGAGGATGAGGAGTAGCCAAATTACTGGAGAGTTGAATTAAACAACAAATAAAATGAGAGAATTTTTTTATTTATAAATATGAGTCTTATTATTTGAATAAATTTGTAGAGAGTTGAATCAAATAAGAGATAAAAAAAATACCGAGACAATGAGTAATTGTTTTAGGACATTCTGAGTTTTAGGATATTTTTGATATTTAGATTATACACTATGGGGATGCTTGTTTTGAGAGAAATAAATTTAGGATTAGATTAATAATTTTGTATCCCATGATTGATTATAATTAATGGTGTGATACATGATTGATTGTAATTAATGGTGTCGGATACACTATTCAGGACGAATTCTTAATCCTATAAATATAAAATAATTCTATCACAGAGGAAGGAAGAGATTGACAATCCAATTTATGCTCAAATGTCAACAAAAAGTTTTACTATTACTTTCTTAGAATAATATTATATATTCTTTAATTAGAAAAAAAGTTTTTTATTATTAGTTTTTGAAAAATAATTTATTTTTTATTTATAAAAAACAATTTATCATTTTTAAAAAAATTGTTTGTTTTTTTTAAAGAAATCTGTTTATTATTATTTTTAAAAAAAGTTATTTATTATTTCTTATTTTAAAGTATGTTTTTTTAATTATTTTAAAAAATGTTTTTTTAATTATTTTTAAAACTGCTTTTTATATATGTTTTATTTTAAAAACTGTTACTTTTTTTGTTTTTAAGAAACTTTCTTTCTTTGTATTTTCCTTTTATTGAAAAAAAATCTGTTTTATTTTTTTTATTTTTTAACTGTTTTGTTTTTATATTCAGTTTTTTTATAAATTTTTCTAAACCGCTTACTTATTTTTTAACCATTCTTTGTTTTTCTTTTATTTTAAAAAATATTTATTTATTTTTCTTTAAAAACTACTTTTTTTATATATTTGTTCTATTTTAAAAAATGTTTAGTTTTTAGTTTGGTTCATGTTGATTTTTTTGTTACAATTGCGTAATGTATTATTGTCATTTATGTATAATAGTTGTTTTTTAATTTACGCATAAAAGATTAAATATTATAATTTTTAGTGTCTCAACAAATAATCAAATATGGGAATAAATAAAAAGATAGATTAACAATGCGTTGAATACATTATCCTAGGATTATTAGTGAGAAGATACCAAATATCTCCTAATTCTTTCCCTCAAAACAAACATGACCTATATAGTTATAGTAAATTATTTTTTACACTCTTGAACGTAAATAAATTGTGTCAAATCATGTAAATTTTTACATAAATTTTTTTATGTGTAAAATTTTTATTTTTATTTGTATTCACAAATTGGTCAATTAAATTCCAAAACACACACACATATTTGATTTGATGGAACAGCTTTTATTAAAACAATGATGCAGGCATGCAAACAGCTTTTATTAAAAGCAATTGCAAAAGACAAAGTCTGCCAACGTCTGCCCTTTGCAGCTCCACAACAGCCAACAAAATAAAAAAAATTTAATTGGTCAAATGTCAAAAGATAAAAGCAATCCCAAAAGTAATAAACTAAAAAAATCTGTAAACTTCTTAAACATTCAAGATGACTCTAATTATTAAGGCTAAAAAATTTGAGGCGAAGACATGTGGAGAGGCCGTAAACAAGCTATTAAATTGCTTATAGATGCAGCAAGCACTTTTCACATTTGTTTAATTCGAATATTGTAAACATTGAGAAAGTAAGAAATTGAGCCTAAAATAGTGAGGCTCATATTATTAAATAATGAGATTCTTTGAAGAGATAGAAAGTAATTGTCAAATAATTAACAAGATAATTACTGTAGATTATTTGTTATTTCTCTTAAAGAAGAATGTCACTAACTATGCTATTGATTCAGGATTTGCGATGAAGCATAACAACAGTAATTAGTAAAAGTTGGATACATGAAGTTTTCGGTGGAATCTTTGAATAATATTTAAGATGATAAAATGGGTAAATTATGTTCACCAAATGTGTTGAAACTCTATTTGAGTTTGAAAATTCAACATGATATTAATGATTAGTTAATATGACCTATTGATATTTGATTTATCAAGATAAAATGTGATAACTCCAGAAGAGTTTTTAGAATCTTGGTTTAATCAAGATGATTTTTGTTGAGTCTTAAAAAAATTCGAGATGAATTATTGGATATGAGATTAAAAATTCATAAAAAATTCTTAACAATTGTCCTATTGAACAAACTAAATATGGTTCATTATACTAACTGAGGCTAGCAATAATAAACTTTTATTAAAGTTGTGATACCCATCATGCTTTTAAAGTATGACGATTGAAAAATCATATTTGTAAATTAATTTGCACTAATTAAATTTTTTAAATAAGCTAAACGCTGCAAATAAATCTAAATTAATCAATCACACAAGCAAAAAAATAAAACAACCACAATCACACACGAGACGACTATTTTTACGTGAAAAATTTTAACTCGGATAAAAAATCACGAGATCACTCCGGGTCTAGAAAATTAATCACTATAATATCGTTGGTTGCAAGAGAATCTTACAAACCGACGTTGCACCAACAACCAAATGTTTGAAAGCCTACTCCTACCGAATCTACATACACCAACTCTTGTGCTTGATCATCACGGGAACCCACTACCAGATTTCAATGCTGACCGACTACTTCACTAGACTTTAATATTTCAGAATCCTCTCAATTGACTCCACGAACACGAACAAATCATTGAAGGTTTGATTGACTTGAATGAACGAAAACTTATTGAATCATCAAGTTGAGTTGAGTAACTTGAGGGAATTTTGATCAACTCTATTGAAGGCCTTACTGACGGCTATGTACGTTATAAGAGATGGAGGCACACCTATGAAAACCCAAGGTAGTCCTATTTATAGTCATTTGGTAAAAACCTAACTGTTGCTACACTTTAAAATATATCTCGCCGCATAGGACCGATCGATCGGTCTTTTCAAACTTGCAATAACTTTATTGCAGAGGCTTGAAACTGATAGCTGTTGAAGACAATTCGATGGACCGATTGATTGGTCTGTCGAGCGGTCTGATACTGCTTACAGTTTTACGATGTTTTTCTACTCATTTTTCGTTACGCTGCAATATTAAACCACAACTTTACAAGAACAAGTGTAAAAATATCAACGAATAAAATAGATAACCATTTGTCACAAATTTGCTAAACTAAAAACAAAAAACAAAAAAGACCGAGGCTAAAATCCTTAACAACGATGAACGAAAATTTTTTGAGGGTAATTATTGTGAAAATTGGTTTTCAACATTTTAAATTAAAGATATGTTATTTTCTTGTTTACCTTAGTTTTTTTTTGGAGAAAACAAAATTTAATGAGTTGTTCATATTGTTGCTAGTTGGAATTTTATTTCGTGGGAGTAAAATAAATAAATAAAAAGTCAACTTTTTTTTAGAATAAAAATAATTATCTTTGACACACAAATGTATTAAAGTGAAACTTTAATTTTTCAAGATTATGAGATGGTGATTTAATGATGTGATTCTTGAAATTATCCAAGATAAAAATATAAAACTAAGAAAATACAAAATTTCTTAGTGAATAATGTTCAAATCAATTGTATATGATTTGTACGTATAACGATGATAATTGAATTTTTGATTCAAGAAATAATTATAGAGATAAATAATTTTAGTGAAAAGCTGTAGGCATTGCCCAAGATGAAATATGAATTACTTAAGCATTAATTATAGTGTGATAGGTAAAATACTTAAAATATATTTTAAGGTAACTATTTGCGAGTAGTCAGGGAAAGAAAATTAAAATTTGAGCTAAGCCTCTGACTATTTCATTCATGTTGTAAAATATATATCGAGAAAAATAAGACTTATATCTACACAGGTGCCACATGCAATGCTAATTCAACTTATATGAATGAAAATCCTAAAAAGTAAGATCATATAAGTAGTAACAAATCACTTGTTGATTATTAAGCACTATCATTTTATTTCGAGAGCCTATCCCTATGATATTGATAGTACAAACTGCATTATATAAAAGTAGATCAATATTGTTAATAGATCTATAGCCTTTCTAAAAGTGATGTGCTTAATTACAGTGCACACTTGATGAATTCACCTACATGGGTGTGAAGTTGGTGTTATTTCATATAAGAACTTAAGCAGGTTCTTTAGAGCACTTATGAATATCGTATGGCCGCTTAGCGCCACCACACGTTGAACAAGGTCCGATTAGATAGTCTAATGTGGGTGATAGTTTCAGTCATATTACACCAAGAGAAATTTGGTTAATAAAAATATTATATTTCATCAAATTTATGTAACCCTGACTAGTTTATTTCAAAGTATTGATTCATAGTTCAAAAGACACCGACATAATACGCTAGACGCTCGTGTCCCATTATCGAACTTATATATTTTATTTGTATTTTGAAATAGTGGGAGATTGTTAGAGTTTTTTTATAAAATTTATATTATTATTTCAAAATACAAAATTTAAAATAATGTTTTAATTGTAAATATTATTTTTCCGTTGGAGAAAACGTTTCAAAAGGAGGAGACATGTTTGCATATTAATATTTTTTCTATTAAATGGTTTGAATGATGGAATAATGAAAGGATTTGAAATTTAGTAATTTTCGTTACAAAAAACTCTGATATGCACATGCATGCTGCCTATAAATGTCTAATGTGTGCATGAATAAAAGATTCATATATAAAAATACCAGTATTTTTAAAAACAAAACAATGTTATGTCATTTAGAATATTATATAAGTATTTTACATGTATTTTGGTTTGATCTTGGGACCATTAATGGAACTATTTTTGATACCTCAACATTTGTCAATGCACGCTTATGGAGAAGCGAAAATTAAATCTTTAATAGTAGAACACTAACAATCTATTGCATCGAGTCACACATTCTGGTGGCGAAAATCAACTTTTAAAGAAAGTGAAATTTTTCATGCCTTTGTCGATAAGTTTTATATCTGATTATTTATTTTATTTTAGTATAATTATTTATCTTTAATAATTAATTTGGTTGAATTATTTTAATTTATATTAAAAGAATAATATTTACATTAGACATTGAGGCATGAGAATAAATATTATTAAAGAATAATATTTAATTATTATTATTTTAATTATTTTAATTATTTTAATTATTTTAATTTGTTGGCAGCCATTGAGGCATTTCATGGGGGCATGGAATCTATTTATAATATTTAGTGTTAGCTGCACCAAGTCATGGGGCCTCAGTAATGTTCCTTTTTTTTTTTTTGATGGGAGTAATGTTCCTTTGATCATCAGAATATGCAATTGTTGAACACTAGAACACTGGTGCAATCGTTAGCTTATAGCCATATAATTAAAGCTTCCTATTTGGAGCATGTTATGACATACGCCACCTTGTGTTTTCTCTCATAGTGATTCGGAGCCTGTAATTGCAGACGCCGCCTTGTGTTTCTCATAATTATTTATATTGGAATATAAACCAAACACACACTAGCAACACAAATTGTCAAGCAATTACAAATGACATAGATATAATTGTGTTCAAAAAGAATGTCAACATGGACAGTTCAAACTAGGTTTCACTTATACAATAGCAGCTGCTAAGATAGTGTTAAGATTGATGAATAAACGAATAACAATAAGAGAGAATATGAGAGAGATTCTAACGGTGAAAAGAAAGAGTACCCAAAATTAGGATTAGCTTCCTTACCACTATTATTTATATAATAAGACAAGTATACCAAAAATACAATAATAGTTCTAACTTAACACTCTCCATTAAGTTGATGTATAGATATTTTTTATACCCAACTTGTATATAATGGAGTGAAATACCTTACTACTAAGTTATTTACTAAAAATATCTGCTAATTGATCTGCAGATTTCACAAATGGTATACAAATTGAATCTTTGCATATGTTTTCCTTAATGAAGTTTCTGTGAATCCAACATGATTCGTTCTATCATGTTATACTGGGTTATGAGTAATGTTGATAGCAGCTTTATTATCGCAATATAACTTCATAGGCTTTTCACACTTAAATCCCAGTTCCTTCAATAGAACTCGGAGCCAGAGAAATTCACAAATGCCATGTGTCATAGCCCTGTACTCAGCCTCTACACTTGATCTAGCTACCACTGTCTGCCTTTTACTTTACCAAGTAACTAGATTACCTCCTACAACGTGCAATATCTCGATGTAGATCACCTATCATCAACTGAACTAGCTCAGTCTACATCCGTAAATGCTTCTAATTTCATGTGACCATGATTAGAAAATAGAAGTCCTTTTTCTTGGAGCAGACTTAAGATATCGCAAAATGTGATAAACGACATCAAGAAACACACTACGGGGATCATGCATAAACTGACTAACAACCCATACAGCATATGTAATATCAGGTCTAGTATGAGATAGATATATTAATCTTCCCACAAGTCTTTGAAATCTGCCCTTGTCAGTTGGTTTGCCGTCACAACTATTGAGAAGATGATTAGCCTCAATAGGCGAATCTACTGGTCGACAACCCAACATGCCAGTTTTCTCGAGGAAATCAAGAATGTGCTTTTGTTGGGAAATGAAGATGCCATTCTTTGATCTAGCAACCTCAATCCCAATAAGGTATCGTAACGCTCCCAGATCTTTCATTTCAAATTCTTTAGCTAGATTTGCCTTGAGGTGATATACCTCATTTGCATCATTTCCTGTCACAATTATGTAATCAACATATACAATAAGGATTGTGATCTTATTATTATTATGCTTGATAAACATGGTGTGATCTGCACGACTTTGTCGGTATCAAAATCTTAGCATAACTTTGAAGAATTTTTCAAACCAGTCTCTTAGAGATTGCTTGAGCCCATATAAATTTTTTTTCAATTTACACACTTTTCCTTCAGTTTCAAGGGATGAGAACCCTGGTGGTACATCCATATAAACCTCTTCCTCTAAGTTCCCATAGAGGAATGCATTATTCACATCCAGTTGTTAGATATGCCAACCTATAGTAGCAGTACAAGATAAAAGTACTCGAACAGAATTTATTTTGGCGACTAGGACAAAAGTCTCGTGATAATCAATACCATAAGTCTGTGTAAAGTTCTTAGTAACTAGGCTTGCCTTCAATCTCTCCACTGACCTATCTACGTAGTATTTGACAGTAAAAAGCAATTTTCACCCAACTGGCTTCTTCCTGTTTGGAAAAGAGACTAACTCTCAGGTACCATTCTTTTTTACAGCTGTTACCTCTTTAGTCATAGCTTTTTTTCACTTAGAGTCCACAATTGCTTCTTTTCAATCCTGCGAAATCGACATAGAGGACAAAGATGAGACAAAAGCACGATATGGGTTTGATAATTAGTCATATGAGACCAATTGTGAAATTGGATGTTGAGTACACGTCCTAACGCATTTTCGAAGGGCAATAGGTAAATCACAAGTATCAAGATTAACAATAGATGATTTATTACCAGGTGAAGCAGTGGAAGAGACTGAAACAGGGGGCGGAGAGAGCAACTAGCAAGGTGGTAATGGTGCATGAGCAGGCTAATCCTTTTGACGTCGAGAATAAGTATGCAGACCAGTTCGATCTAACTGTCCAACAATATCTTACTCTGTTTCCTCCTCACCCGACTTTTCCTTCTCCCCCTCAGTGGAAATACGGTCTGGGTGTATAAGATTTGGAAAGACTAACCTATGAGACTTCTGATTAGGCTGAATAAGCGTATCCGATTGCACTATCTTTTCTAATGTAGATGTCTCCCCCTGAAGAGATGTCTCAGAAAGGCAAAAAAAGGACTCAGTCTCCTAGAAAGTAACATCCATACTGACAAACACTTTGCAAGTGGTAGGAGAATAACATTTATATCCTTTTTGAGTATGAGAGTAGCCAATAAAGATACATTTAACAGCCTTAGAATCTAATTTACCACTTGAGTGTTTAGGTGCATGAATAAAACAAGTACACCCAAAGACCCTAGGCGGAAGAGAAGAGAAAGGTGGAGACCGAGGTAGAAGTTCAAAAGGGGTTTTGAAGTGAAGGACTCTAGAAGTAAAATGATTGATAAGATAGGCAGCGGTGAGGACTGCGCCACTCCAAGAAGAGTTGGGAACATGCATAGTGTAGAGAAGAGAACGGGCAACCTCAAGAAGAAGACGATTTTTGCGTTCCGCCACCCCATTTTGTTCAGGAGTGCTGACACAATTTATCTAAAAGCGAATATCATGAGCCTTGAGATAGGCACGAAAACCACCATCAAGATTCTCAGTCTCATTATCAGAACGAAGAATCTTGATGGTGGCATCAAATTGGGTACGCACCGTGTTATGAAAATTTTGAAAATACGAAAAAATTTCACTTTTAGCACGAAGTAAATAAACCCAAGTGACACGAGAATAACAGTCAATAAAAATTACAAACCATCGATAACTAGAAATAGAAGTAACAGGTGAAGAACCCCAAACATTAGAATGGATAAGCATAAACGGAAAATCACTACGTTTATTAACTAAAGAATAAACAGACCGTTTATGTTTAGCAAGTTCACAAGTCTCACAACAAAAAGTACTTCTAGAACAATGTTTAGCTAAAGGAGGAAAAAGCCTATCTAAAACTTCAAAGGAAGGATGCCCCAAACGACGATGCCACTGATGTAGCTGCAAAAGTAAAGATCCAGTATCAACATGAAGAGCTTGGCCAAACGGTGAAGGTGAAAGAGAAGATATAGACGGAATGTCCAGTAAGTACAGTCCACCATGCGCACTACCACTGCCAATCGTTCTTCCCGTCACCAGTTCCTGAAAAACACAATGAGTGGGAAAAAATGTTATAGAATAGTTTAATGAACGGGTAAGACGACTAATGGATAAGAGATTAGTAGAAAAATTAGGAACATAAAAAATTGTCAACAGAGAAAGAGTGGAAGAGCAATTGATAGAACCTTTGCCAGAAACAGAAATGAAGACCCATCGGCTATTCGAACCTTATCTTTACCAGTAGAATAACTAGAAAACAAGGTGGAAGACCTAACCATGTGATCAGCGGTACCGGAGTCAATGATCCAAGGAATATGAGAGGCAACAACACTAAGTGCACAAGGAGATATATCTGAGTGAGCAAAGTTAGAGGTGAAAGTGGAGGCCGGAGAATGAGAGATGTCAACCCAAGCCATTAAGTGCCTGAGAGTAGTCAACTCCGCCTCAGAGAGAGGGCTAGTCTCACCAGATGTGCTACCAGAGATCTCAGAAAGATGAGCGTGGGAGCGAATAGGACCACTACGGCCATTACCACGGCCACCGCCGCGTCCCTGAGTAGGACGACCATGTAACTTCCAGCAGTGATCAATAGTATGATGGGTTTTACTACAATGCTTACAACGCAACTGATCACGAGCGACTGAACCACTCTTCTCCCCAGATTTGATAGGTTGCCCTGGCCGAGTGATGGATGTGATAGTTAATACAGAGTGCTCCTGACTAGGAAGAAGAATCATAGCATGACGGCGACTCTCTTCCGGCTGAATATAAGCACATGCCTGCCTCAAGGTAGGGAACGAATCTCGTCCCAAAATCTGGACACGGATCGGATCATAGTCAATATGGAGGCTGGCAAAGAAATCATACACCCGCTCATTTTCTACCATTTTCTGGAAAGCGGTAGCATCAGTAGTACAAATGACATGAAAATTCTAATAATAATCTATCTCGTTCCACAAACTGGTCAACTCGGCATAATACTGGGCTAGCGACTGATCTTTCTGGCCTAATCCATGGAGTTTCTTCTACAATTCATAGAGCTGAGCATCATTGTTTGTCTGTGAATAAGTTTGGAAAGCAGCGGACCAAATCTTATGTGCAGTATCCAGAAGCAAAAAACTGCGACTAATGGATAGCTGCATAGAATGGAGTAGCCACGACGTAACAAGGGCATTTTTCTCTGTCCATTGTTTGCGAGACGACCCCACAACCGTTGGCTGTTGAGTTTCACTAGTGATATACCCAGAGACACCACGAGCGGCAATGGCTAAACTACAAGCACGAGACCAAATCAAATAGTTGCTGCCATCGAACTTGACATGATTGATTTGAAGAGACGGACTATTAATAGGAGTCCTTGAACGAATCAATCCAGTGTCTTCATTACCGCCAAAAGACTTTTCAGAATTCGACATGGTTATGTAAAACCAAGAACAAGTAGTACGAGGCAAACAAAAGTAAGAAACAACGGAACAAGGGCAAATTAAGGTAGAACTGAACCACGAGACCACCAAAGATAGCTAAAATACCATACCAAATTGGAACAAAGTCAGAAAAAAGCCAAGTAGACGGTTAGAGACCCAAGTAGATGTAGTCGCGGCTAGCAGACAACACTAGAAGGCAGATGTGAACCAAATAGAACCTTCAAACACATTGGTTGAGCCCTTTAAGAACCAAAACAGATCAAAAAAGGGTGGAAAAAGGTCGAAAATTGAGAAGCCGCAGGACGAGTAAACCCTTGCCGCATGACAAAATCAACTAAAACTCAACAATAGGGTTGATTCGATCCTTATAGAGGCCTGTATAACCCTAATCGGCACCCATGGAAGAGGAATCAACCATCGATCTAAGAAAAAACAGCTGTAATCGCGAATTTTTGAAAAATTAGGGTTTGGCGCCGAAAATCTCAAAAAAATCAAAAAAATTAGCAAACATGCCAGAAAAAATTTGGAAAAATCATAACATAGATTCTTAGATCTAGTTGATCATCTCTAGAATAAAAAGTTTTTTTTTTGTTTTCTTTTTTTTTATTTTTTACAAATGTCGAATTCTGAGATGAAAAAAAAGAAAAAAAAAAGAAGAAATAACAAATGAGAAAACTCAATTATATAGGATTTTGCTCTGATACTATGTTAAGATTGATGAATGAACAAAGAACAATAAGAGAGAGTTAAAAGAGAGTTATTTTGACGGTGAAAAGAGAGAGTACCTAAAATTAAGATTAGTTCCCTTATCACTATTATTTATATAATAAGACAAGTATACTAGAAATACAATAATAACTCTAATTTAACAAATAGCCAACAATATATAGCATAGGGCTTACATCAAGAAGTTAGGCCCGCGAAATCGTTGGCCTTGAGTGCAATATTAATTAGACTTCACAAGCTTAATAGTTTCTTTTCACGTTTCCTTCTTTATTTTGTCCCTCAAAGCAGCCACCACTTTATTGATTCCAAGAAACACGTTCAAGTATAGGAACATAACCACGATCTCCCGAAATTGGTACTGCTGGGAGTTTCACTTCACTAAATTCTTCATTATCACTTTGTTGGTTTTTTCTCTTCTCCCCCCCTCTCCCCCCATATGTGTGTGCTTTGCATCATTTATCATTATTGTTTTTTTTTTAATCTCTTTTTTGGTTGTTTAATATGGACAGGAACTGAGTAAAATGATGGACTCCATGGACCTTCATGCCAGAATCAAGAGGATGGATTGACGAAGTACGCTGCCTTTTCTATTCGAACAAGCAATAAAAAGTTATTTTCTATAGAAAATATACTATTGTTGTGATAATATAATTATTTATAGTTGATTTTATTTTCTCTTCCTCAATGTTTCAGTACCATAACTCTACTTGCTTTGGCTCTGGAAGGAGTTCAAAGCAAAATAAAATCGGTCACTAGCAAAAAATCTGCTGAAGTAAGGGAATACATTTGCACTTTCGAATGCTGAATCTCAGATTCAAAGAGATGGGGTATGTGTTTTGAAATGACAGATTTGCAACTTTAAGGATTTAGTTTCTTAAATGTCATTGTGATAATATTTCAGGAGGAAGCTAATAGGGCTCAGTAAATAAAAAACAAGATGCCTGGAAATTCGATTTGAAAGTAAGTAATAGAATTTATAACAATGCAATTAATTTGATGGGTTCTAATTGTGTGTTGATCCTGTATTGAGTTGATCATATTGGTGCCATAGCTGAACTGGACATATATTCCACATGCCGAGCATTAAATGTTCATATTGTTCTCTGCACACATGAAGAGATACAGATCATGATAACAGTCTAACGATACAGATCATGACATGTAACATGTAACATGTAACATGTTACATGTTACATGTAACATGTTTGAGGGGGAAGTAAAAACTAAAAACCCATGGTTTCACGGCCTCCATCTAGGTTGAGTGAATTGCGAAAATATCATACATTAAGCTCTTGCCTTTTGTTCAGTGAGTTCGAGTTCACTTGTCTTATCTTCAAGCTTTGTCAAATTTATTCTTCTCTTGCTAGAGAAACCACGATTTAATCATGACATGAAACAAAGAGTTTTTATTACTATTACTATTATTATTATTATTAATTTATTTTTATTATTATTTGTAGGAGTGTTCAAAAAATCGTTGAAACCATTAAATCGGTTCGAACCGATCTAAACTGTATGGTTTGGTTCGGTTTTTTTGTTGAATGGTTTGGTTCCGAATCTAAATAATTAAAAATCGTTTCTTATGGTTCGGTTTTCGGATTAAGCTTAAAAAAATTGTATGGAATCGAACCGATCCGTCACTTATTAATAATATTTATATTATGTATTATATATAAATAAAAAAATTTAAAAATACTATTTATTTTATTTTACTTCTTTTTAATTTCCTCTTTTTTTCCTCATAACATCGTAATATTATATAATTTATAAATTATTGGTAATAGATGAAAAAGTAATAAAATTTAATTCATAATTTATAAAAACGGGAATCTCTATTTGTAAGAATATGAAATAAGTGATAAAAAAATCTAAAATAAAATAAAATAAATAAAAAATAAAAATTTAATAGAAAAAATAAAATAAATAAATGTATAATTTTTTTAAACATAACATAGGTAACAAATATTTACTCTTAGAACCGCGGTTCCAAATTGGAACCGAACTGTTATTTATCAGTTCGATTCCATGATACGTACAGTTCAGTTCCGATTCTTAAATTTTTGAAACTGTTCAAAATGATTTAGTTTTTAGTTTAGTTTAAAATCAAATCAAACCGGACTGTGAACATTCCTACTTATTTGTCCGATTTTAACCACTTCCTAAAGTGACAATCATTACGTCACTGGTAACGCAAATAAAATCATTAGCGGATCACGAATATCTATATAATTTGTTGTTCACGTCTAACAGAATATTGAGTTTTGTTTTTGGGAGGTGACTAATTACTCTATGATTTATATTAACGGATGAATTAACAAAAAGGTTTGATTAAATTCACAAATGCAATTGATAAAGTCTTTAGCTTCAAAGCCTATTAAACTTTTAACCAATAATATTCTGTTATGATGTGTAACATACACAATCTTCCATCCTCCAATGCAATTTAGTTCATTAGAGGTAAACAAAGAAATGGGAAGAAAGCAAGTGAGAGAGTAGTTACTTTTATATATTTGGTGTTGTAAAGGAAAAAAAATAAAATGAAAAAGAAAATAAAATTTCCTTGATTTTAAAGAGAAGAGGGAAACTAACAAGATGATAACTTTACATATGTAAACAAAAACAATAAAAAAAAAAAGAAAAAGAAAAGAAAGTGAGGAATATCATTTTTTATTAATTTTTCCATTTAGATTTTTTGTCCTCTAAACTAAAGAAAACGGTCCATTTAATTTTTCCATTTAGATTATATGGCGTTTACTGTTTTTCATCCAGCATAAAATTTTTTAACGAGTAAGGTCTATCTTCGTAAAATTTTTAACACGTAAAGTTCTTTTAGGACAAAAATATTTTAAAATAGATAAATTTATTTGTGATTTTCAAAACATGTATAAAGAATACAGATAAATTTATCTATCTTTTATTGAAAGTGCGTGTAAAGAATACAGATAAATTTATTTGTCTTATTAAAAGCATGTATAAAGAATATAGATAAATTTATCTGTGCCTTTTCAAAATATATATAAAGAATACAGATAAATTTATCTGTTTGCATTATCTGTATTGATATGCAAACAAAGAAATTTATCTGTTATGCATAAATAAGCAGATAGATAAATTTATCTATTTGCATTATCTGTATTGATATGCAAACATATATATATTTATCTGTTTGGAGGGTATTTTTGGGAGAAATCACACAATTGGACCTTGCGTGTTAAATTTTTTGTTGATGGATCTTACGCGTTACATTTTTTTTTGAACTTTTGACTGAAATTTCCAAGAAATAATCATTGTTAAAATATCTAAAACCATCACTAAAGAGTTTTGTTAATGAAACGAATTTTGTTGCAAAATTGTCGCCCAAAACTGTATGGGAAGATTAACATCTAACCACAACAATTTCAAATTCAATGCCAAATGTTTAACTTCACCGACGGTAACATTTCATTGGAGCTCTTTTTCAGAGTATTTCGTTGCTACAAAAAGTTTAACATAAAAGGACTACAATATTTTACTGACAAATAATTACGCAACTTAATGTTATTATTGATGGTTTCTATTTTTGTCGCTAAATGTCTGGCACATGTTTTATGTGTATATATATATATATGTGTGTCATGACCTTGGCCTTTCCAAGCCAATCGTGCGGTAATTAGACGCTCACAACTCGCTTTGCGATACTAAATAAGTTTAACTCTATAAAAACTTTAAAAAGTTAAAAAAGAAAAAAATTAGACACTTGAGAGAACGAAGTGTATTGTTTTAGAGGGAGGTGAGATTACAACTCTTAGTAAGTGCCTTTGGCCAAATGAGACATTTTTCTTATATAGGTATCTAATGAGTCAATCAATGCTTATGATTAATTCATGTGTCAATAATATAAGGGTGACGAAAGTTTCAAAACTTAATCTAAAAGTTTTTTATCTCCATATTAGAATGCTCCACCCTATTCTAGAATAAGTTGTACATTTCCACATAAAATATTTAATATGAAATACCGTTGAAACATAACATTAAAAATTCAAAAATAGTTAAACAAATCTACAGAAAGTAATGCAAAATATGGACAAAACTGTAATTTCATAGCATACGAAAAGAGTGTTTAAATTGGATGTCCTCTTTAGATATATTAAATTAGAAATAGATATATATGATATGATGATTTAGAGTTTATACGTACATTGCATTATTATGAATTTAGAGTGTTTTTCCAAATTTGGATGACAAGATTTAACCAACTATGCGTTATGTATTTAATTTACTGAAAATTGGTAGATAATTCAATTTATACGTCGTTTATCGTTTTTTATTCGGTATAAATATTTTTTAACGAATAAGGTCTATATTTCTAAAAATTTTAACGTGCAAAGTTCTTTTAGAATA
This sequence comes from Heliamphora exappendiculata, assembly GCA_034768845.1. Taxonomy (NCBI): domain Eukaryota; kingdom Viridiplantae; phylum Streptophyta; class Magnoliopsida; order Ericales; family Sarraceniaceae; genus Heliamphora; species Heliamphora exappendiculata. Next base: position 22,853 of record JAOTRH010478945.1, read on the forward strand.
AAAATATTTTAGGATAAATAAATTTATTTGTGGCTTTTCAAAATATGTATAAAGAACACAAATAAATTTATCTGTCTTTTATTAAAAGCACGCGTAAAGAACACATATAAATTTATCTATTTTATTGAAAATATGTATAAAGAATACTGATGAATTTATCTGTATTTTTTCAAAATATGTATAAAGAGCACAGATAAATTTATTTATCTTTTATTGAAAGCACGTGTAAAAAATACAGATAAATTTATCTGTCTTATTAAAAGCACGTATAAAGAGTACATATAAATTTATATATTTTTATAATCTGTATTAATATACAAACCAATAAATTTATCTATTATAAATAAATAAACAGACATATAAATTTATCTATTAGCATATTAAACAGATAAATATCGAACAGATAAATTTATCTGTTTGTTATGTAAAACAGATAAATTTATCTATTTGTATAATATTTTAAAAAAAAATTATACAATTAAATCTTGCGCGTTAAAATTTATATTTATAAAATTTACACATTAAAATTTATTTTTTTTAAATTTTAATTAAAATCTTCTATAATATATATAAAAAATTAGCTTAGTTGAATGGGACATCTATCTTTTTGATCCAATGGTTGGGCGTCGTCTCTCTCGTCCCTCTCCGTTCATCCAACGGTGAGAATGCTGAATTGGTGACTCTCTCTCATCCCTCTCTATCTCTTCTCTCACGCCATCTTCTCATGCCTCTCTGACATCGGCGCTTTCACGTCGCATCTCGCACGTCGCCGCCTCGCACTCCATGGCTTCTCTCTACCTCTCACTCTCTCACCTCGCTCTCTGCCTCGCACCCTCTGTCTCACCGCCGCTCTCTGCCTCGCACTCTCTACCTCACCGTCGCACTCTCTCTCTCACCGCTGATCAGCACCGCCGCGCACCGCCGATCTCTCTCTGTCGAAAATGGCGAACTCGCCGTCTTCCTGATTTTGCCTTAACTCTCACGAGAATGCAATGTCATTTATAGGTATAGAATGGTGCTACTGTGATTTACCCCTGCTAAATGTTATACACCAACTGTTATACAAAGGACGTATTTAGAAGTCGGTACTGTCATCAAAACTTATCGAATCTAAAGATCTACCCAGAGCAATCAAATCAGCAAATTCAAACAATGTATTGCTATCAATATCTTACATATATACAGTAGTCATGTGTGCATACATTATATGGAGGGGGAGATTACCATGGCATAAAACCTCATTCCCAACTGGATCGGGTTTTCTTTCTCTTTTTAAAGGTTTTGTCCTAACTCTATTCGTTTAATAGGCTTAATTTGTTTGTTCTTTTTGTTCAAAATTATTTATGTTCTTCTGATAAAATATATTAATAGGTTTAAATGTATTTTCTAATTTTTCTTTCCATCTCAATGCTTGGATCCACCGAATCAACGACGATTCGTTTCTTTCCATCTCTTTTCGTGAGTTGTGTTTTGTTTGATCTACTTTTTTCTTGGTTGTATTTTGTTGATTCATTGATTTTCTTCACATCTGAATATTTAGAATTCATATTTTGGCTTTTTGTAACCCACCTGAACGGTGATCTGCCCAGTATATTTTCTAATATTTAGGCTTAAGTGTATTTTCCACTTTTTCTTCACATATGATGTATTTCATGTTGTTGTCTTAGATGTTGCTTTATATTCAATGGTGATCTGCCCAGTTGAGCATTTGTGTACCCTAAAATGTATTCAGAGCTATTTTATCAGCATTTGTACACGACTTTAGCATTTCTCTACGAACTATGTTCTGAGTTTAGGGAAAATACTATCAGACTTTCTCTCTCTTCAGCCAAGGTGATGCTTGCCTTTTGTTCCTTGGAATTTATTGATAAGAAGTTTTTTATTATTTTGTTTCATAAAAACTTTATTGCATGTTGTTCAGACTGATTTTTGACTTTTTTTATTTTAATTTCTGGTAATGTTAGTCCACATTGTGTCGTGACCACTAGAAACTTTTGATTTCTTTTGGGTAACGTTAGTAAACATTTTTGGTATTGAAAACATTTTTCCATAATGTTAGTTCTCACTGTGTCGTGATCACTACAAACATTTTTGATTTCTGGTAATTTTAGTTCACATTGTTTGACTTTTGATTTGTTATTTTATTTCTGGTAATGTTGTTCTATAAAGACCGTTTGCAGGTGGGCAAAAAAACTTTTATTCTGAATTTATGAATTTTGGGTCTATAGAAGTTGAACTGTTACACTGAATTTATTACATATTTGTACTGGTTGATTTCATTATTCTGGTTGTAACTTTCCAATGGTAAAACATGTCTTGAGTTGTCAAATATGATTATGTTTTCACAGATTGGAGGGTTGATATATGGGCTGTTACAATTGAGGCTTGGTCTGGTCTAACTAGTAGTGCGGTTCAATAATGCTTAATGCTTTGTGAATGGTTCTGCTTTTAGAGTACTTTTAAATCCATTGCAGCAAAGGCACTTTCTATTCTAAATCGATTGTGACAAAGCTTTTTTATGTGACAAAGAAAATGGGAATTGATGGATTAAAATGGGAATGAAAAGCTTAAATCAAGGTCCATAATATTTATCTTCTTAGTGCCGTGAACTGCATGGACAAATTTTCTTTAATTGATTATTATTTTGCATTGAATCTGAAGTTGTTTTATTTCTTGTAGGCAGTTAGAATCTTTTTCCCCTTGCATTTGCATGAGAATTGGCATTTTTTTGCTTTCAATATATCTTGTCATGTTCTGCTCTTCGAATGAGAGAACAAATTTGTGAGCTAGAGAAAATAGATTCCTAAGCAAGAAAGACATAAATCTTAGAAGTGCCTCATGTCCCCCCGCCC
>JAOTRH010478956.1:0-25702 GCA_034768845.1 Heliamphora exappendiculata
ATATAACACCCACGGACATACACAAGCCCAAAACATCTAGAATCACCGAATGAAAAACCTCAAAACCCGATTCCATCCTCCGAAATCAATACAAAACCCCTTTTGAAACTAAAACACGATTTTCTTGAAATAAAGTCAGATCTACAACAATCTAACCGTTAAAAATATATACGATTACACGTAGCACCCTTATAAAATATGAGAGTCTAAGATCCTACCTCGGTGAGTTAAAAACTCGATACCTCGAACCACATGCAAAATCGAGCTTCGCTGGAATCAAAATATGACCGGATGATTGCGTAGCCCTCGATGCTAATACCAAGAATTCGCAGTCTGATCGTCGAAAATCGAGCCCCGGGCCTCCGAGAACTTAGAACGAAGGTAGAGAGAAAAAAGAGAAAACTTAGGAGTTAAGTTTTAAAAAATATCTTTATGAAAATATCTAACTCCAGATATTTATAGGCTTCCAAAATATCTTTTTTTGAAATTCTTAAAATTCGCGCCACAACGGCCCACGGCCTCAAGAACTTACCCCACATGCATATTTAAGCCCGATCATGCATCAAAAGTAATAGAAACATGCTCGAATGAAAACACGTAACGCACGTCTGAAAATGTCGAAAAAAAAAACGAGTCAGGGTCTCACAATGAGTGCTAAGAATTCTATTTAAAAAAAATTAGTTCTTTCCTACTCAATTGAAATTGAGACTTTAAAAGGTGAAATATCTATTTTGACAAAACAAATCTCTGTTTTGAAGGATGAATACAAGGCTTTGAGTGAAAAAGTTAAGGATCTTACAAAAATCGTTTATAAATTCACTCAAGAAAAGAATAACTTGGATAAATTTATTGGCATGCAAAAATGTATTTTTGACAAAGCTGGAATCAGGTATAAACTTAAGAAGAAACAAAAATTCTTAAGCAATATTTTTGTTAAGACATCTTCTAATCATACAAATGCCACTAGTTTTCACTGTTATGAGCATGGATACATTGTCACACACTGCCAAATAAAAATCTATCAAATAATTCTGTCAAGAATGCTTGGGTTCCTAAAGGAACACACCCTCAAGAAATTAACATCAAAGGACCCAAGAAAATTTGGATACTAAAAGTCAAAACTTGATTCTCCTTGCAGGTATGTCTCAAATCCTCATTTAAGGAGGGGATGTGGTATTTCGATAGCGCTTGCTCAAGACACATGACAGGTGATCAATCGATGTTTGCATCTCCCAAACCAAAAGATGATGGATTTATGACTTTTGGAGACAATAGCAAAGGAAAAATCATAGAAATTAGCTGTATTGGTAAAATTCTTTTCCCTTCTATTAAAAATATTTTGCTTGTTGATGGTTTGAAACATAACCTTCTTATCATAAGCTAACTTTGTGACAAAGATTACAAAATTGTGTTTGATCATGCTAAATTTGTTATTGAAGATTCAACCAATAACAAAGTTATCCTTGAAGGTCATAGGCATGAAAATATTTATATATTTATTCTCAATGATCTTTCTAAGAATGACACCAAGTGCTTAGTCGCCTTGAGTGATAATAGTTAGTTATGGCATAGAAGACTTGGACATGCACACATGAACTTAATTTTCTAACTTAAAAAAAGAGAGTTAGTGATTAGGTTATCCCAAATCAAATTTGAAAAGGACAATGCGTGTGATGTATGTCAACCAAGAAAACAAGTTTGAAGTTTCTTTTATTCTAAAAATAAGATTTCAACTTTTAAACTATTACAACTATTGCACATGACTTGTTTGGTCCAACAAGGACTTTAAGTCATGGAGACAAGAGATATGCCTTTGTTATTATTGATGACTTCTTTAGATATACTTAGGTGCTATTCTTAATTCATAAGGATGAAACCTTTACCTCTTTTGCAAATCTATCTCGGAGAGTTCAAAATAAAAAAAGTTTTCAAATTATAAGTATCCGAAGTGATCATGGTAGAGAATTTGAAAATAAAAATTTTAAAAAGTTTTGTGAAAAAATAGTATTAACCATAACTTCTCTGCTCCTAGAACTCCCCAACAAAATAGAGTTGTTGAGAGAAAGAATAGGACATTGGAAGAAATGGCTAGAACCATGCTCTGTGAAAATAATCTACCACGATACTTTTGGGCCGAGGCTGTTAATACCGCTTGTTTTATCATAAACAAAGTTATGATAAAAATTTCTCTCAAGAAAACTCCATATGAGTTATGGAATGAAAGAAAACCTAACACCAGTTATTTTTGCGCCTTTTAGTGCTAATATTTTGTTTTGAACAACAACAAAGAACTTTTAGACAAGTTCGACGCAAAATCTAATGAAGGTATTTTCTTAGGATATTTTATATCTAGTAAAGCGTATAGAGTGTTCAACAAAAAGACCCTAGTTGTTGAAAAATTTACACATGTTTTTGATGAATCTAATCTTAGTTTTTCAAAAAACTTTTGTGAAAATAACTTGTTAGACATAGAAAAAGGTGTTGAAGATATTTTCATCAAAGAAAGGAACAGCCAAATCAAAAAGAAGTTTTAAATTCTCAACAAAATGCAGTTCAACAGATTGTTGAATCCACAAATCCAAAAAATTCAGACCTACCTAAAAAGTGGAGGTATGCTCATGGTCACCTAAAAGATTTTATCATTGGTGATCCATCGCAAGGTATCAAAACTCATTCCTCTTTACATAATATTTGTGGTAATTTATCATTTCTTTCCCAGACTGAACCAAAATATTTTGAGAAAGTCGAAAACGATGAGTTCTGGATCTTGGCTATGCAAGAAGAGCTAAATCAATTTGAAAGAAATAAGGTTTGGATTTTAGTCCCATGACCTAAAGAACACTCCATCATCAGTACAAAATGGATTTTTAAAAATAAAATAGATGAGAATGAAGTATTTTTTATGAATAAAGCTCGATTAGTAGCCCATGGTTACAATCAAGAAGAAGGCATTAATTTTGATGAGACTTTTGCTCTTATAGCTAAGCTTGAAGCCATTAGGATGTTGCTTGCTTTTGCATTCTTTAAAAATTTCAAATTTTATCAAATGGATGTCAAAAGTACATTTTTAAATGGTTTTATCTCGAAGGGAGTTTTTGTGAAATAACCTCCTGGATTTAAAAATTTAGATTTTTCAAATCATATTTACAAACTTACCAAAGCTCTCTATGATTTAAAGCAAGCACCTAGAGTATGGTGTGAAAGGCTAAGCAAATTCTTGATTGAAAATGAATTTTTAAGAGAAAAAATAGATACAACTCTATTTATCAAGTCTCAATAAAATGACATGCTAGTTGTACAAATTTATGTAGATGATATAATTTTTGGTGCAACTAACGAATATTTTTGCAAATACTTTGCTAAGTGCTTGTAGGGAGAATTCGAGATGAACATGATGGGTGAGGTCAACTATTTTCTTGGACTCCAAATTAAACAAACTCAAGAAGGGATCTACATCAATCAAGCTAAATACACGAGAGACATATTGAAGAGGTTTAATATGCTAAAAGAAAAACCCATGAGAACTCTAATGTGTCCTACAACGAAGCTTGATAAGGATGAAGATGGCATAGCAGTGGATAAAAAGCGTTATAGAGGTATGATTGGATCTTTCTTATATTTAACTGCTAGTCGTTCGGATATTATGTCTAGCGTATGCATGTGTGCTAGATTTTAATCAAATCCTAAAGAATCACGTGTGACCGCAGTTAAGCGTATCGTTAGATACCTTTTAGGTATACAAAACCTAAGATTATTTTATTTTAGAGAAATAGCCTTTGAGTTATTTAGCTATTCAGATGCTAATTTTACCAGATAAAAAGTAGTTAGAAAAAGTACAAGTGGTACTTGTCAATTCTTAGAACACTCACTAATTTCTTAGTTTAGCAAGAAGCAGAACTCAGTGGCCTTGTCTACAGCCGAGGCTGAGTACATTGCAGCTGAAAGCTGCTGTGCTCAAGTTCTTTGGATGAAACGACAATTAGAAGACTATGATTTTCATTTAGATCATATTTCTATAAAATGTGATAACACTAGTACAATTAATATATACAAGAACCCTATATAACACTCAAGAACCAAGCACATAGAGATTAGACATCATTTTATAAGAGATCATGTGCAAAAAGAAAACATCGAACTTAAATTTATAGGCACAGATTACCAGTTAGCGGATATTTTTACAAAATTCTTAAATGAAGAAAGAATATGCTATATAAAAAGAGAACTTAGTATATTGTGTGCTGTGTTGACACAAAACTGTATAGAAGTGACACTATGAGAAAAGTGTCGACCCCTTTCTATTCAGTGTCAGCACCATTTTGGTTCCCTAACTTTCGATAAATTTGTGTCGATACCAAGCTTAATCGTGTCGACCCAAATAGCCGAATGTGTCGACACCTTCTGAAAATGTGTTGACATCGTTTCCTGTTTTTGATACCCACACTTTCGAAGAAAAGTGTCGACACCAATTATAATTTGTGTCGACATAAATCTTAACGTCTATATATAGAGACGTCAGACCCAAATCGTCACATCGTTCCCTCTCTCTCTCTATAAAACCTGTTCATCTATTGCGTCTTCTCTCTTTCAAAACCTGTGTTGACTTCTCATCTTCTTCTTCAATCTCAATCCAAATCTATCAAAATGCCTCCTAAAACCATGGGAAAAGGGTCAAAGAGAATCGGAGAAGGATCCTCCTCAATCCCTAGAATGTCAAAACAGAAGAAGACGACCACCAAGACAGCGATGGCGACAACAACGACAACTGTATTGAAAAATGTAGCCACATCAGAGGTAATTTCCTTCAAAACTCTCAAAATTTGTCAACTTTATTTCTTATCTTTTGCAAATTGAAAAGTTGTTCCAGGTCGTTCTATAGACTTTTCTTTTTTTGATTCCATAGAAATGAGATTTAAATATCTCTTTTCTAGCCTCGGGTGGGAGAGGCTTATGCAAATTAAAGAACCACACTATCCCACTCATGTGAAATTATTTTATGCTCACTTTTACATATCTTTGATTCTGACCACCACCATCACCACATGGATGAATGGTGTAGACATTGTTCTGACTTTCTCTTTTCTATATGAGATCATTGGCATTCTTGAAGGGGATATTTGTGTTTATTATAACCAGAAATCCATTAATGTTGAAGGTTTCTCTTTCTCTGATTCTGTCAAGATTATTTTTGAAAATGATGATGTTGACCCGACCAAGTCCTTAGAGGTTAACTCTATGAAGGCAGAAATGCGCATTTTGTATCATATGGTAAATCATATTTTTCTACCCCAAATAAGAAAATTTGGTGATATTACATATATGCACATTTTTATTTTGTGGTGTATTCTGGAAAAGAAGAACCTAGATTTAGGCTTCTTATTCATTTTCTACGTGCTTCACTCACACAGCAAGTCAAACTCCTCTCTCCCTCACGGGATGTATCTCAATAAGGTTTTTTGCCATTTTGGCATTAATTTATCTGAGGAGAAGGCTGTTGTCTTTTCAAAACATGACTTGTATGGTAGTTCCTCACTAAAACATATGCAAATTGCAAATGTTAATGGTGTTTGGACCACCTCTCGTCGTGGCACCCCCTCATCTGCTAGGATTTCTCCTCCTCCTCCTCCTCATCGAGATATTTCCTCCATTTCTATAGATCTTGATTCTCCTCCCTCTTGACCTGATGTTCATGGACCTTCTGACACTCCTGATCCATCTTTTGCTCCTCCTCATCCCTTTTTTGCATCTACTCCACTTGTATCATCTTATGCTCTTATTCATGTTGACTTATCTGAGGTTGTATCCTTGATCAACTCTTTATCCTCCAAAGTGGCTTTATTTCAAGCAAAAGTCAATCACGACTTCTTTGATTTAAATCACGTCTCTTCCCTCTTCGAAAAAGTTAAGCATCTTGACAAGACAAACTGTAGCCTCTAAAGAGATGTTGAAATTGCCACAGATGCCGGGAGAGCCCTATGCAAGACTATAGATGACAATATTGTCTATATTATTAATTGCAATAAGGTAATCCTGCATCAAGTGAGAAAGGAATATGACTAAGGTATTGTGAATGCTATCCATGCCAACTCTTAGAAAGTGAAAGAACACCTAAAGTGGATCAAAGAAGTCCGAGCCAAACAGTTTAAGCCCAAAGAAACAAAAAAAAAGACAGCGCGTCTCAAACAGGAAGCAGACCTTGCATTGGCCCCCCGGTATGAAGCGATGGCTGCTGCTGAGGCTAAAGATGAGCGAGCACGTGCATAAAAGGAACGGGCTTCAGCTAGTTAACAAAAAGTTGAGGAGAAGAAGGACTTCAAGAGATTCATGGATGATCAATAGCCATCTTTTTGAAGATTACAAAAGGGGAGAAGAAAAACGAGAGGTAAAAGTAAAGGTGTGAAGGAGAGAAGAGAGGAAGAAAGAAGAAAATATTTTCTTTAAGTTTCTTTTTTAAGGTGAAAATGTAACAATTAACATACATTTTTTAATTGGTTGATTGAATGGTTTGAATGGTTGTTTGAAAATATTTAAAATGTTTGGTTTGAATGGTTTGAATAGGTGATAATTTAAATTCAATGAAATATATATCTTGGATGAATAACTATATATGTCTTGTTCATTTTCCTATGAATAACTGTTGAATGTGTTAGATATAAATATTTAGATATATGTTTGCATTTTTTTGGTGAATCACTTTGCACATATTTGACAAATTGCATAAACTCAAAATGTTCTTGATCATTTGTTGCAAATTATATACAAAATGTATGCTTTCACTCTGTTGAATGCCTAGCCACTATAATTGCATATGTTGTTTAAGGCACATCGATAAGGGGAGAACACTTGTTCAAAATTTTTTTTAAATATTTTAAAAAAAATATTAATATGGTTGTAATCATCAAAAAATGGGGGATTGTTAGTCCAATGGCTTTTTTATTTTGATTTTAATAATTTTTATAATTTATTTTTTAAAAATAAATAGATTTAAAATAATAATATTTTATATTTCTAAAATGAAAGTGTTAACACATTTTGATCAATTAAGTTGACGCCTTAAGTCAAAAGAAATGACTTATCTTTAAAAAAGATTAAAACACATAAGTACTCTTGCATAAAGAATATTTTGTGTTGAACTCAATTGAAAATTAAGTTAAACACTTTTAAGACAAAGTATACTTGAAGCATATTAAGTATGTCAACACCTATTAAACAAATGGTTTGACACCCTAACAGTTTCATGAAGTCATTTTTCACGTATCAAAGTTTAATGTCGACACAAACAAGTTTTGTGTCAACACAAAAGAACTGAATCTCTCAGGACTCAAAATGAGTCGACACAAATTATATTTGTGTCGACACAAAAGTGCTTCACACTTTTGGTATCCAAAATTTTGGGTCGACACAAATGAAAAACGTGTCGACACAAAACAACCAAGGAAACCTGCAGATTTTGGGTATCGACACAAATGAGAAGGTGAGTCGACACAAAAATCCCGAGGCTACCTGAAGAATTTTGGTGTCGACACCAAAGTCCAAATGTGTCGACACAAATATACCGAGACTTCCTGCAAAATTTAGTGTCGACACCAAAGGCAAGATAAGTTGACACAAATGGTCTTTCCTGGATGCTGAAGTTTCAAACGAGTCGACACTAAACCCAAAAGTGTCGACACCATAATGTTGGTGAGGTAGATTGCAGAAATCGTGTCGACCCCTCAGAAAACTTGTGTCAACCCAATCACTTGAAGATTTCTGCCGTAGACACTTTGTGTCGACACCAAAGGCATTTGTGTCGACACCGGCGAAGGAAATTCAAATTCGCGGCAGACCTTAACGGTTGAATTTTTGGCATTTATTGCTCCCACCTACCTCCAACGGTCATGAATGTATAAGAGCTTATATAAGGGGTAACGTCTCAGCATTTACTCCAATTGGAGACCTACATTTACTATTCTACTGCTTGAATCAAACTCAGAATTCTCAAGCCCTCATTTATTACTGAATCTCCAGCTCTTGTTTCTCATTTCTCTTTACTTTCTCATTTATTGTAAATTTTTTCTGTAAAGAGAGTGAATATTTCATATTAATACTCTTCATTTATTGTAATTAAGGATGAGTCATCATTTATCATTTGAGTGAGTGAGTAAATCTCATTAAAGAAGAGTTCAAGAGAAATTAGAAGAAAATAGGAAATTCTTTTCGTAGGATTTTCTTGAAGCTGTGACAGACTTTTGAATGTGCTTGTAAATATTCGATTTACTCAAGCGAAGTCTTGAAGTTGTAAAGGCTTGGAATGCGCCCGTGAAGCATTCTATATAGTGGAAATACTCAAGAAAGAACTTGAGGAGTGGACGTAGGCTTGGAAGAAGCCGAACTACTATAAATCTTTGGTGTTCGGTTCAATCTCTCTATCCTTAACCTCTTTAATATTTGCATTGCTTTAATCTTTTATTAAACTGCCATATTTGATTGCATTATTAAAAAGTTTTCGAAAATGCTTTAAAATTGTTATTTTTTTAAAGACTCAATTCATCACCCTCTTGGGTTGCCTAGAACTAACAATTATTATCGATTGACGCACTTTATGAACTTTCATAGACAGATTTAGGACTAGTGCAAGTAAGTACAGGATCAACAGAATTTAATGAAGTGGTAAAAGCAACAAAATTACCATCATTATTATCAACTTTATCATTGTTTAAATTATTATAAAAAGAACTATCATCCCATGTAACTTTAAAAGTTTTACCTTTTTTTTTTTCTTTTTCTTATTTGGACATTCATTCACCACATGGTCATAATCTTGACATTCAAAACATTGTATGCCTCGAGATTGATTTTTGATCTTTTTATTGTCATTATTATAATTAATTTTTAGTTTATCATTCCTTTTATCTTCAAGTTTAAAATTGCTACAATTTTTATTTTCAAATGCCTTTTTAAATTTTTTAACAAAATATTTTAAAATTTCAGTATCAAACTCATTGTTATCCTCAGACTCGTTATTGTCATCCTAGATCGTTTTTAAAACCATGCTTTTAGATTTTTTAGGTTAACGTAAACTAATTTCAAAAGTTTGAAGATTTTCAACCAACTATTTCATTTGTAAGACATCAACATCTTTGCTTTATTCAATAGCGATAACTTTTGATTGAAATATTTCGAGGAGTGATCTCAAAATTTTTACAACATTATGAGAGTCTTTGAAGTTTTGAAATTTTTACAGTTGTAGTACATTCATGAGTGATGTCAAAGATATTCCATACTTCTTTAACAATTTCACATGTACAAATTTGTCGAAATTCTTCTAGTGTGACACCACTAAATATGGCATTGATAGCCTTGCTATTCCAGCTTATATTTTTAAAATCTTTTTTATCCTATTGTTCGATAGATTTTAAAATAAAATCTTCCATAGACTTGACAGTGGGTTAGGTATAGCTATTAACAACTAAAATCTAAATTCTTTCATCGATGAATTTTAGAAACGCTCACATTTGAGCTTTTTAATAAAGGTAGTTTTCTCCATCCAGCATGAGTGATCTAATGGTTAAGTTTTCTTTTCTCGAAAATTTCAAAAAATAGATTGATTAGGACCGTTGTTTTTTCAAAAAATATTTTTAGTTAAAAAAATATTATAACCATTTTTTAATAAAAAAAGAATATTATAATTTTTTTTATCAAAAAGATTATTGTTATTTTTGAAAAAATATAAACCTGCTCTGATTTCAATTAAAAAAAATATTTTTATATTTTTTAAATAAACCAATTAAAAAACTAATTTTTTTACATTTTTAATCAATCTATATCGTGAAGTACAAGAAGTAAAGAATCAAACATCAAAACTCAACACACGAGATTTTTTATGTGAAAAACTCAACTTGGGTAAAAAATCACATGACTAATTCAAGTTCAGGTAAATCAAACACTAACCAATTAAACAGTTTACAAGACACCAACTTACAGATTTTGATCGAATCCTCAATACAAAGGCTTTAAGCTATCTTATCGAATTTATATGTACCGTTTATCGCTTGATCACCACAATAACGAATCCTTGAAATTGTCATTCCGACAAAATCCTTCTTCGGAATTTAGAACGTCGTCTGAGATATGCCACAAACAATATTCGAATGTTGGAGCACGACAAACGCTTCTGATAGACTTTGGAGCTCTGAGATATGAAGTTCATAAGTTAATTTTGTACCGGACTTATGGCCCTTTATATAAGTCTCAAAACCAGACAATTAGAGCTTCAGTCGGATTACAACTGTCTGGGGTCCGCTCGAGCGCACTTGGAACCTCTGGAGTTGTTATGTGCCAGATTGTGTTCTGCTTGCACGAACCTGCGTCATTGGCTTGTACCTTCGGCTCTTATGTTGTATTTCAGCCTTTTAGCTTAAATAAAATCCCAATCAAAGAACTCTAATCCAATTAGGACTCACCAAATAAAGATCTCACAAAATCTAGGATTTCTTATATAATTAAAACTCAATAAACCTATCCAAATCCATCCATAAGAATCCTAGTTAATTTAGGAGTTTTACAATTATAATACAACATGAATTGCCATTAAAATAAAAGAATTTAATTTAAACAAGATAATATATTCCTAACAATAAGAAATTGGTGGAAGAATCCCAGGTGTTCTTGAAAAGACTTGATGCAGGGGTGTAACGCCATGAATCATGGATTCCGCCGCATGTTTGTCTAATTCAATCTTTTGCATATCGTGGATTCACCATTACAGATCCAACTCAAAATTCAATCTCGGTTTTACTCAGTTTTTTTTTCTAAACTTACACTAGAGAGAAATTACGAGCTCGCTTTGTTGTGTTTTCTAAAATTATTATTTAAAAACTGTTTTGTAAAAATAAATTTAAAAAATAGTTTTCTAATATTTTGAAAAGAGAAATTGTATTTGGTACATTATTTTTAGAAAACTTATTCCTAAGCCTAACTTGCCCAAATTTAGCGACCGAAACAGAAAGGCACGCTGCCGGCGATGCCACCGACGATCAAGGCATGGCGACGGTGATGTCGGCAACGACGAAGGCACGCCACCGACGACGAACGACGGCTGAGATGTCGACTGAGATCCTCTCTAGGGTTTCACACGCCATCAACGAACGAGAGGTCTCGCGATCGACAAACGACGGCGGCGACGACTGAGGTTTCACGACGAATGGGAGGTCGCAATCGACGAACAAGAGGTTGCGATCGACGAACGAGAGGTTTCACACGCCATCCAGGAACGACGACGACGGCGACTGAGGCGGCGGCGCTGTAGTGTGCCTCAGATCGACGACGGCGACTGAGAGATAGCGATGCTCCCTACCGTGGCTTGACGGCAGCGATGCGAGCTTGACGATGCCTCAGATCGATGACGACGACGCCTCAGATCAACTACGTCGCCGAGAGACGCCGGTGTTTGGACGACGACGACGACGCTGGTGTTTGATTTTGGACGACGACGACGACGTTGGTGTTTGATTTGGAGGACTATGTTTTGTTTCGCGAGTGATCAGAAAATTTCAAAAACATGTTTTTCATGTTTTCAAAATAGTCTCGGATTTTAACTTGGTTTTTTGTCCTTTTTTTGAAACTTTTTATCCAAAATTTTTACCAAACGAATTTTTAAAAAATCTGAGTTAAAATTCTTCGGAAACTATTTCCGGAAAACCAAACCAAACGGGACCTACATCTGTTTTTTTTGTATTACTGTTGGGAGATAAAGTTTTGCATATCGTGGATTTCGCTAATTGTGCTATTGCCGGACAAATTGCTCTATGGTGTTGCATAAATCTCGGATGAAATTGGAGCTTTGATTTGTTTTCTTTGTTACAGATCTTTGAGAACTACTAATAAGAATGTGCTTGTAGTTTCTATTTGGAATTGTAGAAGATTTTTTTATTTATACAAAACTTCTCTCCCAGCAGTCTAATAGAGAGTTGAGAGAGAGAGAGAGAGAGAGAAAGTTACTGGTTGACGATACAGCTTTAAGAGAGAGAGAGAAAGAGAGAGAGAGAGAGAGATAAAGTAATAAAAAAGGGTAATATGTGAAGAAAATAAAAAATATTAGCTGACCTCAACAAGTTGTATTTTTTTATTTAACAGTCAACTAACTAAATAACTAATTTAAAACATAAAAGTAAAACAGAAAAAATATCAATTTAGATATCTCACAAATGAGTAATTTAAAACATATATAACTAAATAATTAATTTAAAACATAAAAATAAAACAGAAGAGAGGTCAATTTAGATATCTCACAAATGAGTAATTTAAAACATAAAAGTAAAAGAGAAGAGATGTCATTTTAGATACCACACAGGGAAAGTCTTTGCATTTATCAGATACCTCAATGGAGGTTAAATTTACCTTAAAATATTTTAACTTTGTTTGTTTGACACACATTCTTATATTTTTTAATATTTAATTTAACATTTTTTGTCACTTAACTATTACAATTTTATTTTTATAATTTGGTCATTACATTGTAATTTTATAGTTAATTTAAAATTTCTTGCCTTACATTTAGTCCTACTATGTTTTGGTTGTTAAATTGACACTATTAAAACTTATGAAATACTTGTATTGAGCAGCTCGAAATTTGAATAAAGGTAGGTAACATGCATTTGTCAAGTCTTGTGGAGTTACCATCTATCTAGTATTTTGAAATAATAAAATCTAAAATTGTTATTAATTTGCTTTTTGTTATTTTTCTTTAACTATGTTATCATATTTAAAAAATTTAAAATTTTAATAAATAAAGAAAACAGAACATAATAGTAGGTATATTCTTTTGAATTCTTCTAAATATCTTTCATCTAAAAAAAATAATTATTTTTAAAAATATAAAAGATATATCCTAAAATTAAGCTTAATTTATAGCCCATGAAAGTCCGGAGCAGCCTGCTGTTTAAATTAGGGTCACAAGAGATTCTGAAAGAACTCTTTCTCAAATTTTTTCTCAAGGCGTAAAAAAATAAAAAATCTCAGTTGGAGCACTTTCACCATCCTTTCTGGGAATGCTTTAAAAAGTTTGTATTTCTTCTACCTGGCTTGCATTAATTGGCCATGTTTGGGATAATTGTTCATTTTCTTATTTTATTTGATTTATTTTTATTTTTAGTGAATTTGTTTAGTTAAATTATTATAATTTTGAACTCTTCTTAACGAGACGACTCGAAAAAATATTTTTTTATCAAAATATGAAAAAAGATCAAAAAAATAAAAATAAATAAAAATAAGATAATAAAATAAATTATATATTACTTATTTTTGTCTTTATTAAAATTTTTTTAATCGTTCGATTAAATTTTTTTATTTTTTTAATTTACCTTATCTAGACAATTAAAAGAAGTAAAAGATTTTAACTAAAAGATAAATTTTTAAAAAAAAGACAAAAATAAACGAAAAAATTAAAAATTAGCCCTAACAGGGCTATCACGTGCTAGAGTAATGTGTTGTTAGTGGTGGGGGCGTGCAAGGCTTTTGTCAAGCTACTTTAGTGGTGCGGCCAATTAGTACGGCCTTCGCGTGGTGTATTTAGTAGTGGGGTCGCAGATGGTGGTAGTTCAATGGCATGCCCTATGGGAGTTAGTTTGGTAAAATTATTATTAATAGTTTATATATTATAGTTTATAATAAAAATTATAAGTATTTGGTAAAAATTATAGTTTATAATTAAAATAAAAAAATAATAATAATAATTTGTAATAAAAAATTTAAGTATTTAAAATAAATTATAATTTATAATTAAAAATAGTAACAAAAAATTATAAATAAAAATTAAAAACTTTTCCAAACACTCTCGTAACCTAATTTATGGGGGTAGTAGTGGTTGCCAAGCTGAATTTTAATTTATGAGTCAAATTATTTTTATGAGTTTTTACGATCACATATATTAATTTTTTAAAAATATTTTAAAGGTCTAAATTTATATAATTTTAAAATATTTTAAACTAATACTATTATAATAGTGATTTGTCAACTCCAATTGGTTTGGTTTGATTACTACTATAACTGTGAGTATTTTTAAGATTTTGGGAGAGCCACCTTATCCGCTCATTTTGGGTTTGTTTATGGTTGCCATAGGCATGGATGTGTAAGTCCGTATTTAGGAATTAAAACAAATGAAAAAAAGGCTATATAGTAGAATGGTTTAATTTTACTAGCATGGTTCCATTTTAAAATTTTGAATAGATATAATTTTTAAATTAAGTAATAAAAATATTTAATAGGTATTTTGGACAAAATAAAAAATTTATACAATTTCAAAATCGAATAATCCCAAGTGAGAGTATTTTTGGTATAAAAAATCAACACAACTTTATTTTAATGGAAATACCAAATGATTTTGGGGCTTTCAGGAAAAGATTTTAAAAAATAAGTTTTAACGCGCAAGATCTATCAATAAAATTTTTAATGCGCGAGATCCAATCGTCTGCAATACAGATAAATTTAACACAAACAGATTAATTTATATGCAATACATACAGATAAATTTATCTGTCGTCTAATTTTATACAAGACAGATAAATTTGTCTGTGTATTTTTAAAACATGTATCAAGTATACAGATAAATTTATCTATCTTGCATAAATAAGTATATAGATAAATTTATCTGTATAAAAAATATCGTACCTTTTCAAAACACGTATAAAGCACACAGATAAAGTTATCTGTGTGCTTATTTATGTAAGATAGATAAATTTATCTATGTGCCTTTTTAAAGCACGTATAAAATACACAAATAAATTTATCTGTATGCTTATTTATATAAGACAGATAAATTTATCCGTGTACCTTTTTAAAGCACGTATAAAACACACAAATAAATTTATCTTTATACTTATTTATGCAAAATAGATAAATTTATTTGTGTGTTTTATACATATTTTAAAAATACAAAGATAAAATTATTTGTTCTAAGGTCTAACTGGGCCTCGCGTGTTAAAATTAGATCTCGCGCGTTATAATATTTTATGATGGATGAAAAATAAAATCGACGCTACTTTAAAAACCTTAGACTAATTTTCGAATGATTGTTCTTTTTTTATATTTTAATGTAGATAAGATGAAGTATAAGTAAAATTACTGATTACATGATTTAGTTGTAATCTTAAGTTTCAAAATTACTTTTAACTTTACTATTTACACTTAGTCTTTATTTGTAATAGTTTAAAAGTAAGAATTTTTTTTTACACAAAATACTCAGCTTTTAAGTTATTCGATCTGGTTATTATCTCAAAAAATTCAAAATTGTTTTTTAGTTTCTTTTTAAGAAAAAAACTTATTCACCTTCTAAAACACTCTAATGGTTTTTAAATGAATTAATTATAAGACATCAAAATATAAAGGCAACTCTAATTACAAAATAAAAAACAAATGCTATTAACTCAAATACTATAACTTAAAACTAAAAAGTAATTAACACATTATAGACATTTCAATAAAAAAAATCATAAAATATTATTCCAAACAAAGAAGAAAAAAAAAATATTTTCAAATTTAAACTTTTTATACATCCCAAATTAGGACTTAATTTACACAAACACAAAATTATCGTATATGAGTTTGTGAGATCTACACATAGAGATGTGAATTCAACAAATTCATGTAATATAATTAATATAGATGTGAATTGAATAGCATTATCCTTTTACATTGCTCAAATTAAATATCACGCCTTAAATATCAGAATTACGCAAAAGCCTACCAAAATACCATTTTAAGAAAATAAAGTTTGCAGTTAAAAAACCATCAACTCAAAATATACAATATTTGGATAAAAAATTCCCAAAGTTCAGTTCTCATAAACAGTAAACATGCGATCTCATACATGAATAAGTATATCGTCTCAAGGCGTACAAAACTCACCTTCAGAAGCAGGTATCGCATGTAAAACTACATCTCTCAAAAACTAGAAAAACTATAACAAGTCTTCCGCCACTACAGGTATCTATGTTAACTCCACATGTTCACCTGAAAATGGTTTACAACAAAATCTAATACCGTGAGCCAAAATTCAATAGAAAAAAACTATATAAAGATGTAAAGAATGTTATGCAACCATAAGCATAAAAACTCAACTACAGGAGCCAAAAAAAATTTTCTCTAAAAAATCACAAGTTTTCCATCATTGAAACTATACATACTATTCTCACAGATATCATACCACAGTTAAGGGAAAGCAGTAATAAAATAGTATGCTTCACTTGGGCTACACAGCCGAGGAGAAAGAGATAAAATGAAATCCTATGTACCAACTCTGTCACGCACATGGACAAATGTAACAACTATAGAATCATGTCCATTATCCTAGTCCTGAACCACTTAAGGTCTGCTAGATAATGACAAGTTCTATACGGAGTCACAACAACGTACACCATTCACGGAGGTAACCGGCTTTCCTTTACGGTTTGCCACGATCGATGGAGGAAGCATCCAACACTCAATTTACGGGGACTAACCTGAAGGTACAAAGCACCCATGCTGCGCACGTTTTTGGACTTCCACCAAAGAGCAATAGAAGCCCAACTCATCACACTCACTGTCACAGTACATCTATGGAAAATATTTCAAAACCCAAAAATAATTATACAATACATGTATAAAAAGAGATCAAATCCATCACTATGGAGATGAACACGCATGTAAAAACACACACTTTCATCAAACGTTTTCAAAGTTGAGGCTCAACTCCAAGGGTTAGCTCCAAATCTCAAAAAGAAAACATATTTTTTAAGTTTTCGTAAAAACTTCTTTTGCAAACCATCCTTCTTCCCAAAAGAACCACCAAACCACCAAAGGAAACACCAAACGCCCACACAGGACCCCAATCGACTGGACCCAAGCCCCTAGTCGATTGAAAACTATCAGGAAAAGAAGAAAAACAAAACAGAAGCATGTTAGTCGACTGACCTGGGAGGTTCAGTCGACTGACCTCCCAAAAACATGATCCAGTCGACTGATCATGAAGATCTAGTCGACTGACTTGCCGAGAAAATGTTTTTGAGCTACGATTTTGGCTTCCAAACCTCAAATCAAACCTCCAAACATCCATCCAACAACCTCGGACATTCGCACGTCCAAACCCAACACCAAAACCTCGAAAGAAAACTCTCAAAATACACCTTCATCCACCGAAAACGATGAAAAACGATTTTAAATGAAAAATTCGATTTAAACATAAATTACCTTTCATGCATTTTTAAATGGTAAAGATGCATAATATTACACGTAACACCCTTTAACAATTATACAGTCTAGGATCTTACATCGGTGAGTTAAAAACTCGACGTCTCGATCCACGTGCCGATAATGAAATTTCGTTCGGATGAAAGTGTAGACCACCGTGCCAATAATAAAGATCGGCAGTTGGATCACCAAAAATCAAGCCCTGGGCCCCCGAGAAGTTAGAGAGAAGGTAGAGAGAAAAAAAAAACTTAGTCAATAAGTTTTGGAAACATCTTTTGAAAATATCTAAAGCTAGATATTTATAGGCCTTCAAAATATATATATTTTTTAATTTTTAAAGTTTGCACCGCAACTCCCAACAGCCCCGGGAACCAACCCTGCATGCATATATAAACTCAATCATGCATCTAAACGCATACAAACATGCTAAAGCAAAAATGCCAAAAATGCGCGTCAAACATATATATTAACTCAAAATTAAAACGGATCAGGTTCTCACAACTCTCCCCCCTTAAGAAATTTTGTCCCCGAAATTCGTTACAAGGTCACGAGGTGAATAACTCCAGGAATCTAGCACGAACCACATACTTAAGCTCTCACGTTGCTTCTTCAACCCCGTGATGAAGCCATAGGACCTTGACATAGGCAATTGTTCTCCCTCTCAACACCTGCTCATTCGTATCAAGAATCTTTACTAGATGCTCCTCATAAGTGACATCTTCATCAACCCGCAGCTCGACCCAATCAAACACATGTGAAGGATCAGGCTCGCACCTCCGAAGCATAGAACTGTGGAACACATTGTGCACATATGCCAACTAAGGTGGCAAAGCCGAACGATATGCAACATCTACAACCCTGTCAAGAATCTCAAAAGGTCCAATGAAGTGCGGTGATAGCTTCCGGTTACAACCAAACCTCATCAAACCTCTACATGGCGAGACCTTTAGGAACACATGATCTCCCACAACAAACTCCAAAGGTCGACTCCTCTGATCTGCATAACTCTTCTTATGGCTCTGAGTTGTCACAGGGCATTGACGAATCATGACAATCTTCTCTGTCGTCTCCCTTACCATGTCGGGTCCCAAGACTGTGATCTTTCCCATGTCTGTCCAACACACTTGAGACCTACACAATCTACCATACAAAGCCTCATACGGTGCCATTCCTACACTGGACTAATAGCTATTGTTGTATGTATACTCTGCCAATGGTAAGTGATCTTCCCAAGAACCTCTGAAATAAAGGACACATGCCCTCAACATATTCTCTAGAATCAGTATGGTCCTCTTAGACTGACAATCCATCTGGGGGTGAAAAGCAGTACTAAACATCAAGCTCGTCCCCAAAGCCTCCTGAAGACTCTGCTAGAAGCGTGATGTGAAGCGCAGGTCTCGGTTAGAAATAATAGACACTGGCACTCCATGCAACCGGACTATCTCTCTGACATAAAATCTACTCAGTCTATCCATCAAATCCTTCACGCAGATGGGAAAAAAGTGCGCAGACTTCGTCAATCTATCAATCACAACCCATACGTCAACGCGTCCTCTAGGTGATCAAGGAAGTCCCGACACAAAGTCCATCATGACGTTCTCCCACTTCCATTCTGATATCGACAACGGCTGTAACAATCTTGCCGGTCTCTGGTGTTTCGTCTTCACCTTCTAACAAGTAAGGCATCGAGAAACGAACTGGATCACATCTCTCTTCAATCCCATCCACCAAAACTGATGACGTAGGTCGTGGTACATCTTTGTGCCTCCAGGGTGCACTGCAAGGAAAGAATGATGACACTCATGTAGTATATCAACGCGGCATGACTCTGGCACAAATAACCTCCTAGCCAAACTCAAACTGTGATATGAACCCATAACCCATCCAACTGTGTCCTCTCCACTAGCAACGCGATCTCGTGTCATCTAAGCCTCTTGATCCGTCTACTGAACCTCTAGCACACGTACAATCAACGCAGGTCGTGAAACAATCGAAAATAAGGTAGCACTCATCGCTGTCTCCCTGAGACATAGATCAAACTCCCCAATCTCTCCCAGCATATTCCACTCGCGTATAGCTACAGAAGCTAATGACCCGTGAGATCTCCTACTGAGAGGGTCAACCACAACATTTGCTTTCCCTGGATGGTACTACAAGTCAAAATTATAATCTTCCAACAACTCCATCCTTCCATCGTCGTTGGCGCAAGTTAAGGTCCTTCTGCGAAAACAAGTATTTTAAGCTCTTGTGATCGGAGAAAACCTCGAAATGCTCACCATAAATATAGTGACGCTATGTCTTCAAGGCAAAGACCACGGCTGCCAACTCCAGATCGTGTGTCAGATAGTTCTTTTCGTGCGTCTTCAATTGTCAAGAACCATAGGCTACAACTTTACTTCTCTACATCATAACACAACCTAAACCGTCATGTGATGCATCACAATACATTGTATACCCCAAGCCTCGCTCTGGGATAATCAACACTGGCGCGCTAGTCAACCTCGTCTTCAACTCCTGGAATGCTGATTCGCAGGACTCATTCCAAACAAACACAACTCCGTTCTGCATCAAACGCGTCATCGGCGCGACAAGTCTCGCAAAATCCTTTATGAACCGTCGATAATAACCTGTTAAACCAAAAAAGTTACAGATCTCAAAGACATTCTTTGATGCCTCCCATCCCATCACAGCATCAGTTTTCGACGAATCCACTGCTACTCCGTCTCTCAACACTACATGTCCAAGAAACCTCACCTCAAACATCAGAAACTCGTACTTTTTGAACTTTGCATATAAGTGATGCTCTCTCGGAGTCTATAGAACGATACGCAAATGGTCCTCGTGTGCCTCTCTAGTGGGAGAGTAAATGAGAATATCATCCACAAATACCACTACAAAATTGTCCAAATACTGATGGAAGATTCGGTTCATCAAACCCATAAACGTCGCTGGTGCGTTCGTCAGGCCGAACATCATTATCAAAAACTCATAGTGACCATAACGAGTTCGAAACGCGGTCTTCGCTATGTCCTCATCCCTAATCCTCAACTGGTGGCATCTTGATCTCAAGTCAATCTTTGAGAAACCACTCGACTCCTTCAACTGATCAAATAAATCATCAATCCTAGGCACAGGATACTTATTCTTCACTGTCACCTGATTCAACTTTCGGTAATCAATACACAATCGCAAGGATCCGTCTTTCTTCTTAGCAAAAAGGGCAGAAGCTCCTCATGGTGAAGTACTTGGGCGTATAAACCCTCTATCAAGTAACTCATGAAGCTATAGCTTGAGTTCACACAACTCATCAGCTGCAAAATGATAAGACGGCATCGATATGGGAGCAGCTCCTAGAATCAAATCAATAGAGAAATCTACCTCACGACCCGGTGGCAACTCGAACAGATCGTCAGGAAAGACATTTGGATAGTCGCAAACCACCGGAGGTAACTCTCCTCAAACCCCAACCACCTCATTCAACATGAGAGCTAAAAAGGGAAAACCCAGGTTACCCTGGTTTCGTACAGCACCGGGCATAGACATGAAACCCTCATCCCGGTTACCTACAAAACAGAAGCAATCTCCCGTCGGCGTACAAATTGTTACCCTCCTTCGATCACAATGGATAAAGGCACGATAGGTGATCAGTGAATCCGTCCATAGGATGACATCAAACGTGGTCATGTCTAGAATGATAAAGTCAAAATCTAAACAACGATCGGCGACCTCTAACACATAGGACCTACAAACACGACTCAACATCACACTCCCACTGACTGGGGTCTCCACACTCAAGGCACTACCCAATAGGTCTATTTTCATCCCCAAAGCAGATGCAAAAGCAGAAGACATAAAAAAATGCGATGCTCCCGTGTCGATAAGAACACTGGTCTATGATCTATAGACTAGAAGAGTACCTCTGATCATGGAGGTGGTTGCTGCAGCATCGGGCAAGATCGGTGCTCTGGATGAACTAAGATCTACATGAACATATGCCCTGGCCTATCTACTGCGGCCCTAAACTATCGACTGTCTGCTCGACTGTACTGAGGCGCCCCCTTCTGCAAATCTAGATGGTTGGCGTCCCTAGGCGGATGGAGTAACAGGTGCTCCAGCTGTACTCTGCATACTCTCTCCTCTTGGACAGTTCCTACGGATGTGCCCAGACTGGCCGCACTCAAAACAGACCACTAGCCCCCTCCCCTTTGCCTCCGACTGCAACTGAGCCTTAATAGTCGTTGGACTATGGCATTCTGCCGCACGATGCCCTGGCTGTTGGAATCTATAACAAACAAGCTCTCTCTGCTCTGACCTTCTCGTTGAAGCTACGGGAGGCATGGATGCAGAAGACTGTGGTAGAAACGACCCCACTGGATGAGAACTCAAACCAGATGTCCGTCGACGCTTGTTCTCCTTGCATCCCTGACCTTATGTACATCCCCTATCTGGCTGACTCTTACTACCTCTGTCTCTGCACGTCTCATTCAAGGTGTCCTCTACTAACTCTATAAAGACCTGCATCCTGAATGTCGCCACTCTATCTCGAATAACGGGCCTCAAACCCCTCTCGAACCGTTTCGCATGGAACTCATCAGTAGGCACAATCTCCTGTGCAAACTGGGATAGGCTAGTAAACTCGGCCTTATACTCAACAACTGTTATTGTCCCCTGAGTCAGAAAAAGAAGTCCTCTCTCTAGCGGCCTCAGCCAGTTGCCGGATGGAGTTTATCATCTCACGCAACAGATCTCCCCCATTAACAGGTCCTTGGGGTGCATTAACATCCCCAACATCTGGGACTGGAACGTCTCTTCAGCCAGAACCACGGCTACGGCCACGGCCTCGACCACGGCCTCGTTCTCCCCGCGTGGACATCACTCCATACGAAAGCAACATAATAGGATAAGCTTCCCTCCAACATGTTATTACTAACGTAAAGACATAACACACATAAGCATGCTAACATATAGCCACTTAAGATCATGTCAACACATCTCACATACCGAGGAGAACCAATAAGGACCCATCATTCTGGATAACCTACTTAGATTCCTTGCTAAAATTTACGTCCGCAAAACGAGTCTCTAACATGGCTCCCAAGTTTGTTAATCCAAATGCTCGAAGGAAAGACTAATTAATCTCAAGGTCCAACCTCCATACCCATATATACACAACCATCATGCTGAACAGGCTATCATGCGTATGTTAACGAAACGCTAAAACATAGGCAATCAAGCACACGCACATCCTCACAAGGTGATGTACTCTATTTTCCATGGCTCTTAGGTATTCGAATCCAGAGCTCTTATATCAAGTTGTCACGCCCCAAACACTAAGGCCACGCGAAAGCCCACCAAAATACCATTTTAAGAAAATAAGATTTGCAGTTGGAAAACCATCAACTCAAAATATACAACATTTAGATAAAAGATCCCCAAAGTTCAGCTCTCATAAATAGTAAACATGTAATCTCATACATGAATAAGTATATCGTCTCAAGGCGTACAAAACTCACCTTCAGAAGCAGGCATCGCATGTAAAACTACATGTCTCAAAAATTGGAAAAACTACAGCAAGTCTTCCGCCACCACAGGTATCTATGTCAACTCCGCATGTTCACCTGAAAATGATTTTACAACAAAATCTCACACCGTGAGCCAAAGCCCAATAGAAAAAGACTATATAAAGCTGTAAAGCAGGTTATGCAACCATAAGCATAAAAACTCAACCACAGGATTTAAACAGGTTTTTTTCTAAAAAATCCATAAGTTTTTCATCATTGAAACTATGCATATCATCCTTATAGATATCATGCCACATTTAAGGAAAAGTAGTAATAAAACAGTATGCCCCACTCGGGCCACACAGCTGAGGAGAAAGAGATAAGATAAAATAAAATCTTATGTATCGACTCTGCCACACACATGGACAAATACAACAATTATAGACTCATGCCCATTATCCTAGTTCTGAGCCACTTAAGACCTGTTAGATAATGACAAGTTTTATATGGAATCACAACAATGCACACCATTCACAGAGGTAACCTGCTTTCCTTTACGGTTTGCCACAACTGATCGAGGAAGCATCCAACACTCAATTTACGGGGACTAACCCGAAGGTACAGAACACCCACGCTGCGCACATTTTTGGACTTCTACCAAGGAGAAATAGAAGCCCAACTCATCACACTCACTGTCACGGTACATCTATGAAAAATATTTTAAAATCCAAAAATAGTTATACAACTCATGTATAAAAAGAGATCCAATCCATCACTATGGAGATGAACACGCATGTAAAAACACACACTTTCATCAAACAATTTCAAAGTTGAGACTCAACCCCAAGGGTAAGCTCCAAACCTCCAAAAGAAAACATATTTTTCAAGTTTTCGTAAAAACTCCTTTTGTAAACCATCCTTCTTCCCAAAAAAACTACCAAACCATCGAAGCAAACACTAAACGCCCACACAGGAGCCCAGTCGACTGGACCTAAGCCCCCAGTCGACTGAAAACTCTCGAGAAAAGAAGAAAAACAAAACAGAAGTATGTCAGTCGACTGACCTGGGAGGTTCAGTCGACCAACCTCCCAAAAACATGATCCGGTCGATTGATCATAAATATCCAGTCGACTGACTTGCCCAGAAAATATTTTTGAACTACGATTTTGGCCTCTAAACCTCAAATCAATCCTCCAAACATCCATCAAACACTCTCAGACATTCGCACATCCAAACTCAACACCAAAATCTCGAAAGAAAACTCTCGAAACACACATCCATCCACTGAAAACAATGAAAAACAGTTTTAAATGAAAAACCCGATTTAAACATAAATCACCTTTCATGCATTTTTAAACGGTAAAGATGCATAAAATTACACGTAACATCCTTTAACAACTATACAGTCTAGGATCTTACCTTGATGAGTTAAAAACTCAACATCTCGATCCACGTGCAAAATTGAGTTTTGCCGAAATGAAATTCTATTCGGATGAAAGCGTAGATTACCATGCCAATAACAAGGATCGACAGTTGGATCGCAAAAAATCAAGCCCCGGATCCCCGAGAAGTTAGAGAGAAGGTAGAAAGAAAATGAGAAAACTTAGCAAAGAAGTTTTGAAAATATCATTTGAAAATATTTAACGCCAGATATTTATAGGTCTCCAAAATATCTTTTTTTTTTGAAAAAAAATTTTAAAATTAGCACCGCAACTCCCAACAGCCTCGGGAACCAATCTCGCATGCATATATAAACTCAATCATGCATCTAAACGCATATAAATATGCTAAAGCAAAAATGCAAAAAAGCCAAAATGCGCATCAAACATATATATAACTCAAAATTGAAACAGAACAAGGTCTCACATTGAATATATATAATGGTCTTGTGTGACAACCAGTTTTAAGTGAAAACTTTTGTCTTTTTGCTTAAAATCCAAATTTCAAAAATATCGTTTGGCAATCCAAATGCTTTTAGTCTTTTTTTTTTGCTTTATAACATAAGTTTTTTATTTTTTATTTTTTTTAAAAAAATATCATAACTTTTATTATACACACCTATTTTTTTAATAAAAATTATATTTTTAAAATTTATTAGTTAAAATCTATCAAACAAGATCCATATTGAATATAAGATTATTTAAAAATATATTTTGAAAAATTATATGAACTTTAAGCAAAGCTTTCTGCCTTTTCGCTTAAAGCAATTTTAAGTCAAGTTTTTTGACTTATTATTTTTTAACTTAATTAAGTCATCCTTATGTTTCATCATATGAACTTTTCGCTTCTTTGACTTAAAAACGACTTTAAGAAAAAAAAATCTAACTTAAAGCCAGATTGCCAAACGAGGCCAATGTGTGCATAATTAAAAATTGGAACAAAAGGTAAGAAAATCTATTTTCTACCCAATCAACCAACTTTAAAAAAGATTGCTTAAAAACTAATTTATCAAAAGCCCAACTTTCAATCCAAACAAGTTGATTGACTATAAAAAAAATTAATAATAACTTTAAGCTAGTTACCAAACAGAGCCCAACTCTATTAACATAGGGCTTGTTTGATTGTTCGAAATAAATTAGTAAATGTAGAATACTTTTGAATATGCAAATATATATAATATACTTTAAATATATATTACTTGAAAATATCATATATGTTGTTTGTTTGGAAATGGATATAGCTATATACATAGAGGAGGATAAATTATTTTTTAATATTTACCCTTTATACAAATCAAGTTATATCCCTATCGGCCTCATAAACAAATTAATAGGAGTTTATGAATTCATGCAACTTCTATTGCTCAAACTAGATAAAGCCAATCAAGTATTACCCATCACACATAATATAAGTTTTTATCTTTCCTCCTTGTAAGCATCAATCTCTCTCCATGTTGATTAAAAAAAATTCTTCTGTCACACACACACACACACACACACACACACACACACACACACACACACACACACATATATATATATATATATATATATATA
>JAOTRH010478967.1:0-25702 GCA_034768845.1 Heliamphora exappendiculata
AAATTACATTGTTATAATTTCCGATTCACACAAATATATATATATATATATATATATATATATATATTTGAAGCACTTGATGAATTAGAAACACGCTAATGTGTATGCATAAAATTTAAGGTGAGAAATTGTGAAAACACAAAATAAATTTGAACTGGAGATTGCTTTCATTTTCATGATGAACAGATTTTGGCTATGTTGATTTAGCACTTGTTTGGGGTTTTCATATGGATAAAAACATTGGTCATCAAGCATCCCAAATCTTCGGGAATTTGGGCAGTATCATGCGAAGATGCATTTTTCGGGTTCTCTCTGTGGGTCCTGTCCCTAGGCGCATTGCCTTCGTCATGGACCGGAATAGAAGATATGCAAAGAAGTGGAATTTGATAGAAGGGGCTGGTCATAGGATTGGGTTCTTGGCTCTCACGTCTATATTCAAATACTGTTGTGAGCTGGGCGTGAAATTCATAACGATTTATTCTCTCAGCATTGATAATTTCAAAAGACGTCCAGAAGAAGTACAATCTATTATGGAGTTGATGGAGGAGAAGATTGAAGAACTGATCAAAGAAGAGAGCATAGTGAACTGCTATGGTGTTAGGGTTTACTTTATAGGTAACCTTAAACTCTTGAGCAACTCCGTCAGGTTGGCAGCCGAGAGAGCCATGGCAGCCACTTCCAGTAACTCCAAAGCAGTACTGTCAATCTGTGTTGCCTATTCTTCCATTGATGAGATTGTGCGTGCTATTCAAGAATCTTGTGAAGAAAAATGGGATGAAATGGGAGTACTCGATGCAAGTGGTTCAGGGGACGGTTCAATTTGAATTAGGGGAAATTAGTTGAACCAAGAAGAGGACATTATTAGTGTCATAGATGTTGAGAAGCATATGTATATGGCAGTTGCTCCTGAACCTGATATCTTAATTCGTACTTCTGGCGGGCCCGGTTAAGCAATTTTCTTTTATGGCAGAGTGGATTTTCCCATTTATATTCCCCCTCTGTGCTCTGGCCAGAAATTCGCTTTTGGCATTTGTTTTGGGCAATTTTGGACTTCCAAAGGAACTTTGATTATTTGGAGGAAAGGAGGAAGGCTGTACAAATTTTGCAGGTAGACAATAATTGATCACCTTCTTGACCTTAATGTGGTGTCTAGTTTGGTGATTGTATTCCGGTTCCATGATTTGTCTTCGCAATAGAAATTAGAAATGGGTTGGGACTTCTAATGTTGAGATTGCTAACGGTGAGATTGATTTTTCTGGAATTAGTCGAGATGTGCGTAAGTTGGTTCGGATACTTTGAGATATTAAAAAAAAAACTTTTATTTCAAGAAGGGCAATACTCAATTTTTTGCCGTGAATTTAATTTGGCTGTTGTGTTTAGTTCCCGAGAAATATAGAGTTACAAAAGCATGAGGCGGCGGCCGTAAAGAAGTTCGCAATAGATATGTGATTCAACTAGGCGTGGAGCCCACTTATGGGCTGTGGCTCGAAACTTTTGGTATGATGGTCGCGGCGGTGGCAGCAGAGCTCATGATTGAGTTACATGCCTAGTTGAATGGCATGAAAGAGTACCCGTACATTGCACGCTCGATAAAAGCCGAACGTGTCAAATCTTTTTTGAGTGAATCATTACAATAAAAATAATAATTTCAAGAGAGAAGTAAAAAGAAACGGGACTTATTACATAAAAATAACTGGGTTGTGAATTTGCCAATCAAATTCATGAAAAAAGTAGCCAAGGAGTTCAAAAATCTTGAATTATGTTTTATTCGAAAAGGGAAGAAAGAATGAGCACTTGGATGAAAGAAAGAAAAATAAGGGTAAAAAGTAGCTAAAGAGTTTGAAAATCTTGAAATGATGTTTTTTTTTTTTTTTTGGAAGAGGGGAAGAAAGAATGAGCACTAAGATGAATGAAGGAAAGAAAATAAGGATGGGCATAAAAGAATTTCACATGCCGAAGAGAATGTTGATAGGGATTCAAGAAGCATTTTACATAACTCTTAGTTTAAAATTTTAAGATTAAAAGACAAACATGTTTTTTGGAATAATAACTAATTTACTTATTTTATTTATTTATTTATATTATTTAATTAAATTATTATATTTTTTTAACTTTTATTTTCGAGACGAGATGAAAAGATAAAAGAAATTGATCAATATAAGAAAAATAGAGAAAGACAAAAATAAGTTGATAAATTATATTTTATGGTACTTATTTTGTCTTTAATAAGATTTTTAATTTTTTCAATTAAATTTTTTTACTTTAAAAAAAAAGTAAAATAGTAGAAAGATCTAAACAAAAAAATGAAAATTTATAAAAACAAGAAGAAACAAAAAGTTTAAATTCATCCCAAAACGAGGTGAAGTCTTGTTTTTCTTTTTTTTTTTTCTTCCCCTTTTTATAAATTTTAGTTTTTATGAGAATTGTATAGACTTTGCAATACAATGTCTGGTTTAAAAATTTTTAGTTTGAACTATTAAGTTGGATGAACTACAAAACCCACACTATCATTTTTCTTTAACAGCATAAAGTCGATAGACTTGTGTTGGATCAGTAAATCCAATGCTCCAATTGCCATATATGCTCTCCTTTATGGGGTGTTTAGCAAAGTAGTTTTTAACTTCCTATGATTGATTTTACAACTTATGGGGTGTTTAGCAAAGTAGTTTTTAACTTCTTATGATTGATTTTAGTTGTAAGTTATAATTTTTTTTTAAATATTTATAATTTTTATTATAAATTTTTTTTAAATTATAAATTACAATATTTATTAAATATTTATAACTTCTATTATAAGTTACAATCTATAAATTACTAATTTTAATAATACTAAACACTACCTATATTATTTGCTAAGCATAAATCTTATTTTTTTATTTTTTTTATTTGATAAGAAATTATTAAGCATATTACCATGCTGGTTTAGCATGCTTGACCATCACACGCATATGATGTATTTATAAATTTAATGAATCACTCTATGTTAAGGGTAATCATTCCATTGAATAATTTATTTTTCAAAATGATTTGAAGGGGACGTGTCGGGCAATCATATTCTCTCTCTCTCTCTCTCTCTCTCTCTCTCTCTTTTGAATTAGTCGACCACCATGTCCCTCAACAGAAAAGCTATTATAAAGAGAAGCGTTTGTTCTATTTATTATTTATTTAAGAAGAATAAAATTAGAAAGTGATAAATTTATTATAATTTTAGATGTACAAATTAAATAAATTATGATTTAATTTATTATTAATTTAATAAAAATTAAACATGTGAATAACTAATTCAATTTCATTATTAATTTGACCTTATTTATAATTCTTATTTTAATTATACTTCATTGCCAATTTTTCATAACTTGATTATCAAACAAAATCCTAATTGAATAAGAAATGAGAATTAAAAGAGTGGGCAGACCTTATGCAACATCACGCATCTGGGTATTTTGATATCTAAATGTTAGTTTATATAATTATTTGCAAAATGAGAAATTTTAGAAATGGTCCAAATATATGTTGATATTTAAGGTTTAGTTTTATTTAATTTTTTTTTAATAAAATTAGTCCTATAACATTAATGTTCACCAAAAATATCCTTAAACTAGATATTTAAAAAATTACATTGATTAAATACTTTTCAAAAATCTTAATAAAAAAACCTCTCCAAAAAATCTCGCCTAAAAAATCTCACCTAAAAAATCTCTCTTAAAATCTTTTCCAAGACCTTGTATCAGTGCACCACAATCAACACCACCCTGAATCCGTCGTCATCATTGTTGCAGCGCAAATACAACTGATGAATGTATCAATTAATAGCTTGCTTTGTATTTTTTCTAAATTCTACATTACAAACACAACTGATAAAATGTATCAGTTGATAGTCTACTTTATATTTTTCTAGTCATTGCAGTATAAATACAATTAATAGATGTATCAACTAACAGTATGCATTGTATTTTTCTTTGACATTGCATCACTAACACAACTGATACATGTATCAGTTGGAGGTCTGCGATGGAAGATAACGGCGAGAAAAGACGACGCATTGCTGTCTCTGTAAACTGTTCGCATGCGAGGAGAACGGAAGATGAAGCCGACGGATGTTTGGATGGCAGTAAAATGACAGGCAGCGATGGTAGAGAAGGACAGACATGAAGGCGGTTGAGGTTTGAGTGGAGGCGGCGAAGAGATCCGGCAATGGCGGTTGCGACGAGATCTAGCCATGACGGAGCTGACTCATGTTGGCGGCGAGGGGTGACAGTGATAGCAAGGGCAATGGCGGCGGCGAAGGACTGATGAAGCTTTATTTTTGGAGAGAGAGAGAGAGAGAGAACTACTAGGATAGTAAATGAAGAATATAGACACCACAGTTAGGGTTTAAATTTTTCAAATTCAAACTTCAAAGATTATGAAAAAAAAATTTAAAAATTTTTAAATAGAGATAAATCGGTCATAAAATTTTATCCTAATTTATGATGGAATTAAAATTAATAAAATAAATATTATAAAATTAAAACTTTTTAGAAGTCTAATAAAAGTACTAGTCCTCAAATTTTCCTAAAATTTATACCAATTGGAGTAGATATTGAAGGAGAATAAACCACAAAATATTACATATTAAAGAAGAATAAACCACAAAGTGTATTAATCCCTCATAAACTCAAACTAACACCCCCACTTAGTCATTATAAATTAAGGAATGACATGTCAACACATGAAATTTAATCTCACACTCTACCTACTAGGGAATAATGTGATAAGACAAGGGTCAACTTTCTCTCGTCTATATGTGTTCCTTCTTTCATTAATAAAAAAGTATGTACTAACTTGCATCTCAACCATTTATATTATTTCTCAAGTCCTATTTAATTTGGATATTGGAGGTCTCTCCCTGGTCATAGGCTAACAGGCTTATTTTGCAAGTATTCAGCAAAAGGAGTACATGGGGACTCTATCATCTTTTATCCTTGTCAAGCTTTTCTTTATTATCCAGGAAATACGTATTTTTTAACTTCCCTTAAATCTTTTATCAACTTTTTGTAAAATATGAGTGTTGAAAAATAGTGAATTTTGAACAATTTTAAACATAATTTTAGCTAATTTTAAAAATAAAAAACTTTGGATTGGTTTAATAATTTTTGATGATTCTAAATCTTAATATATTCACCTATATGAGTAGTTTAATCATGAATTTTGTGGCGTTCAAAACTGTTAACGGGTGAATGAAAAATTGACCACAAAAGTGTGCCATGAAAGTTGGCAAAATAGTGGTAACTATTTTCTATTCCACATTGGTTAGAAAAGAAAATGGTGAGTGCCAAATTTAGTACAAAAGGGGTTTCAATCTCACATAGGTTGGGAGAAACATGAGTAAATGACTTTTATAAGTCAAGTTGGGCCTAAAGGGTGTGCCCATTGGGGGTACCTAGTTTTGTAGATGGGGGATGACCTATCCAACGGTGGGTTCAACCCAAACTTTACACGCGCACGCCGCCACCCGCCCATCCGACAGGTCGTGCCGTGTCGAGCCGAGCTGAGCTCGGGCTCGGGCTCGGGTCCGGGTCTGTGGGTCGCGGGTCGCGGGCAACCCTTATCTTTTTACTGAATGGGTTCACACCTGTTTAGTGGTCCAATCGCCAGGCGAACCGGTTTCATGCATGTTCGATCAAACAGAACAGACACATTTAGAGCCTATTTAAAGGCTGGTTGCTACTCGATTTGGAACACTAAAAAATCATAATGAAATCCCTCTTCTCGTGTGCTTTTGTTATTGCATTTCTGCATTTTTTGGGTGTTTTGTAAGAGAGAGTTTTTTAACATAGTTTGCGTTCGCCAAAGCAACAGATTGATGTGCTGCTTTTGTTGCTTGAAGATCGTTTTATTCTGAGAGACGTTTGCTGCCAACTTGAAGTACCGTAACGAGAGCAATTTCTTCTTAAGAAAATTGTGTTAAACACAAACCTCGATCTAAATTATTCTTATTTGGTATTTCTCATTTCTGCTTCTGTTTCAGTATTACTATTTTGCATTACACTGTTCCAATAGATTTTTTTTCCTGTCATAGTTTCATTTTTTTTCTTTATAGTTTTTTTTATTTGTTATTATTTTCATTTTCTGTACTATTAGTTTATATAAACCAGATTGTTTAGTTACATATTTTCTTAACAGTCTTAAGATGAAATTATATATATATATATATATTATTTTTAATCTGATTATTTATTCAGTAGTATAGATTGATTACTTTTCTAAAACTGTTACACATAATATATTCAGTTTTATTTTTTTAAGTACAGTTTATTAAATCTGAAATTTTTTCTAGTATAATTAATTCTATAGATTAATTAAAAATTTTAAAAATTTATTACTATTTATTAACTTCAGTATTTATTTGCACTGAAACTATTTATAGTTTGTAGTATAAAACAATTTTCTGCATTTAAATCTGCGTTGTACATATTTTTTTTTAATTTTAGAAAAAATAAATAAAAGTTTAATTGTAGTTTTAAAGGAAAAAAAATAATTCTTTTTTCGGATTGCTAAAACTGCTTTATTTGTGTTGTTATGTTATAACAGTATATTAATTATGGAATCTAAAAATGTTCTTGCTACTGTTGTTACTTCTACGGTTACCCCCACCTCTGTCCCGATTGTGCCTTCAGTGATACCGGCTGTCACTACGACAGGTCCGGTGAATCACGAAAAAAAGCCAGAGAAGTTCAATAGAGCTAATTTTAAAAGATGACAACAGAAAATATTGTTCTATCTGACTACACTCAATCTGGCTAGATTTCTACGTGAAGATGCTCCGGTGTTAACTGAATGTGAAACTGACCGACAAGCGGTTGCTGCTGTGAATGCATGGAAACATGCTGACTTTATGTGCCGAAATTATATCCTCAATGGATTGGACAACACACTAAACAATGTGTATAGTCCAGTTAAGACGGCAAAGGACCTATGGGAATCCTTGGATCGCAAATATAAGACAGAGGATGCCGATCCGAAAAAATTTGTTGTCGACAAATTTTTGGATTATAAGATGGTGGATTCAAAGCCTTTTGTTAGACAAGTTCAGGATCTCCAACTTATCCTACATGATATTCATCCAGAAAGTATATTTTTGAGTGAATCTTTTCAGGTTGCTGCTATTATTAAAAAATTACCGCAGGACTGAAAAGATTTCAAGAATTACTTGAAGTATAAGCGTAAGGAGATGGAATTGGAGGAGCTGATTGTCCGATTGAGAATAGAAGAAGACAACCGCAAGTTTGAGAGGAAGACCAGAATAGAGTCCAAGGTAAATGTTATGGAACAGGTGCCTAATGTCAACAATAAGAAGAGAAAGCATGTTGGTGACAAATGCGGGGACTCCAAGAGACTCAAATTCAAGGGCAAGTGTTACATCTGTGACAAGTCCGGGCATCGAGCAAAGGACTGTTGCAGCAAGCGTAAGAAGAATGCTCAAGCCAACGTAACCGAAGTGGATAACCTTTCTACTGGGGTAGATGACATCAGTCTTTCTGCCCTTTATGTCTGAAACAAACCTTGTTGGAAATTCCAGAGAATAGTGGGTGGACACTAGAGCTACTCGCCACATTTGTTCAGACAGACAGATGTTCGCCACTTATCAGACGATAGATGGAGAACAACTGTATATGAAAAACTCTTCTACCTCCAAGGTAGAAGGACAAGGAAGAGTTATTTTGAAGATGACTTTGGGGAAGGAACTCACGCTCAACAACGTGCTACATGTACCAGACATTCGCAAGAATTTAGTTTCTGGGTCGCTGTTGAGCAAGAATAGATTTAGGCTAGTGTTTGAGTCTGATAAATTTATACTTACAAACGGTGGGATGTTTGTGTGTAAGGAGTATCAGTCAGACGGTCTTTTTAAACTGAATATAATGGTTATTGTACCAAAACTTACTATTACTATGAATAACAATAATGTATCTTTTTCTTATATTATTGAGTCTTCTTTATGGCATGATAGATTAAGACGTATTAATTATAATTTTCTGCGTAGATTAATTAACAATAATTATTTATCTAAATTTGATATTAATCTGAATTACAAATGTGAGATTTGTGTAGAGGCGAAGTTAGCTAAGGTTACTTTTCATTCTGTTAAAAAGAATACAAAACCTCTGGATTTAATTCACAGTAATATTTGTGATTTTAAATCAATTCAAACAGGAGGTGGTAAAAAGTATTTTATTACTTTTATTTACGATAGCACTAGATACCGCTACATCTATTTGCTTAGAAGTAAAGGCGAAACCTTGAAAATTTTTATACATTACAAGAATGAAGTTGAAAATCAACTTAGAAAGAAGATCAAAGCTCTAAGGAGTGATAGAGGTGGTGAATATGAATCGTCTTTTGGTGAATTCTATTAATAGCTTAGCATAATTCATCAAACCACTGCACCTTATTCTCCACAGCAAAATAGTGTTGCTGAACAGAAGAATAGAACATTAAAGGAGATGATGAGTGCTATGTTAATTAGTTCTGGACTACCTCAGAATTTGTGAAAAAAGTTATTCTTTCAGCTAATTATATTCTTAA
This sequence comes from Heliamphora exappendiculata, assembly GCA_034768845.1. Lineage (NCBI taxonomy): Eukaryota > Viridiplantae > Streptophyta > Magnoliopsida > Ericales > Sarraceniaceae > Heliamphora > Heliamphora exappendiculata. Next base: position 8,569 of record JAOTRH010478967.1, read on the forward strand.
AAAGATATCCCACAAGAAAACGAATAAGACACCTTATAAATTGTTAAAAGGTCGAATGTGTACCTACAAATTCTTAAAAGTGTGGGGGTATTTGGCAAAGGTAGCAATGCTTACACCAAAGAGGTCAAAATTAGAACATAAGACTGTTGACTGTGTATTCATCGGTTATACTAATCATAATAGCGCTTATCAATTTCTGATTCACAAATTTAAAATTTTAGATATGCATGTTAATACTATTATTGAGTCAAGAAATGCAATTTTTTTTGAATATGTATTTTCTTGTAAATCTGGACAAGAGACAAGTTCTATAAGCAGAACTTATGATACTGCTCAAAGTAGTGATCATGATGAAGACCAGGAAGAAGAGGATGCAGAACCTAGACGTAGCAAACGGGCTAGAATATCGAAATTTTTTGGTCCAAATTTTCTAACCTATTTGTTAGAAAATGAGCCTCGAACTTATAAGGAGGCGTTGTCCAGTGCTGAAGCTCCTTTATAGAAAGAGGCTGTAAATACTAAGATTGAATCCATCCTTCAGAATCATATATGGAAACTGGTGGATCTTTCATTCGGTTGTAAACCGCTTGGATATAAATGGATATTCAAGAGGAAGATGAAGGCAGATGGATCAATTGACAAGTACAAAGCAAGACTTGTGGTCAAAGGATACAGATAAAATGAAGGTTTTGATTACTTTGACACATATTCACCAGTTACAAGAATAACGTCTATATGCGTGTTAATTTCTATAGCAGCGTTATTTAATCTGGATATATACATCAAATGGATGTGAAGACGACATTCTTAAATAGAGAATTGAATGAAGAGATTTACATGGAACAACCAGAAGGGTTTGCTATTCCTGGACAAGAAAACAAAGTTTGTAAGCTCGTCAAATGTCTTTATGGTTTAAAACAAGCGCCAAAACAATGGTATGAGAAATTTGACAATACTACGATGTCAATTGGGTTTAAGACAAACTAATGTGACAAGTGTGTCTATGTTAAAAGCACAGACAAAGAATATGTCATCGTCTGTCTTTATGTTGATGACATGCTCATCATAAGTAGTGATGATCAAATGATCAAATCTACTAAGAAAATATTGAACAAATAGTTTAACATGAAAGATTTGAGAGTGGCAGATGTTATTTTAGGAATGATAATTTCTAAAGCATTTGAAAAATATGCTTTACCTCAATCACATTACATTGAGAAAATACTTGGTAAATTCTCCAAGGATGATGACCGTCCTGCGAGGACGCCGGTTGGTACATCTATCCAAAAATACGGGTGAAATCATATCTCAATTAGAATATGCAAGAATTATTGGAAGTCTAATGTACTTAATGAATTGCACACAACCAAATATAGCGTATGTAATGAGTAAATTAAGTAGATACACAAATTACCCATGGGTAGACCATTGAAAGGCGTAGTTCGGATTTTTAGATATCTAAGATACATTCGTAACTACAGATTGTGTTATACCAGATATCCAGCTGTTCTGGAAGGCTATTGTGATGCCAACTGGATATTTGATATAAAAGACTCAAAATTCACAAATGGATATGTCTTCACTCTTGGAGATTCAGCCGTGTCTTGAAAATCTTCCAAACAGACATGCATTGCTAGGTAAAAATGGAAGCTGAGTTCATAACTTTAGATAAAGCTGAGGAAGAAGCAGAATGGCTACATTATTTCTTAGAAGATATTCTAGTGTGGCCTAAATATGTGCCAGTAATTTGCATTCATTGTGATAGTCAATCTGCAATTGAAAGGGTATAGAGTAATTTGTACAATGGTAAGTCACGACCTATACGGCGTAGACACAAAACTATTAAACAACTGCTCTCAAGTGGAATTATATCCATTGAGTACATAAGGTCAAAAGATAATATCGTGGATTCGTTAACCGAAGGTTTGACCAAATAGCAAGTAAATTACTCAACGAGGGGAATGAGACTAAAGCTTATTACTAAAGAGATACCTTAATGGCAACCTAACCTAGCTGACTGGAGATTCCAATATTTAGGTTCTATAGGACAACCGAATTATGTGTGACTCTAAGGGAATCACTAGGGAGATTAACTCATACCCATTTCTATGATGAAATAATGATGTCTGCAGCATGTTTAAGGATAAGCTATACTTTTAATGATTCTTATACCTTGGATATCTAAGTGGGGTATGGCATGATACTCTTAATAAGAATCGCCTATATGAGTATGAACTGAACCGGTTCTATGAGAATTATTAAGACTAAATTCTCTAGAGCACTCATGAATGACTAGGCAAGTTTAGGGCCGAAATGAACACAACCGTGAGAACTAAGTTGTGTTAGAAAGATTCTGTGTGAACTTTATTGTCTTGGTTTACACAAATAGCTGAACAGTTCAAGACATCATGTTCACTAATTAGTTAGTAAGTTCGATAGTTTATCACAAGGGAAGGTTCAAAGCCAAAAGCTACCTATCCTATGCAGAAATTTTCTTTTATTGAACTCTCTCTGTGTCTGCATCTTGTTGCATTTCTTTTCTGTCAAATTCCATTCATGTGGGAGATTGTTGGAAAGTAGTAGATTTTGAACAATTTTGAACATGGTTTTAGCTAACTTTGAAGCTAAATAACTTTGGATTGGTTTGATCTTTTTTTATTATTTCAAATCTTAATATGTTCATCTCCATGAGTAGTTTAATCATAGATTTTGTAGTGTTCAAAACTGTTAACGAGTGAATGAAAAATTGACTCCAAAAATGTGCCATAAAAGTTGGCAAAATAGTGGTAACTATTTTCTATCCCACATTGGTTGGGAAAGAAAAGGGTGAGTGCTCAATTTAGTATAAAAGGGGTTTCAATCCCACATTGGTTGGGAGAAACATGGATGAATGACTTTTATAAGCCAAGTTGGGCCTGAAGAGTATGCCCCTTGGGAGTTCTCAGTTTTGTGGACGGAGGAGGACCTACCAAACGATGGGTTCAATCCAAACTCCACACGCGCGCCGCTGCTGCCGTCTGCCTGTCCGACCGGCCGATCGTGCCGTGCTGAGCCGGGCTCGGGCTCAGGTCCGTGGGTAGTGAGTCGCGGGTTGCGGGCAATCCTTATCTTTTTGCTGAAAATTTATTTATTTAAATTTTTGAATTTAAATATTAATTATTTAAATTTAAAGTTACCGTCGCTGTTACCGTTGCCGTTGCCGTTACAGTTACCGAACCATTTGGTTCGAGACCGTTGGAGTTTGAACGGGTTCGCGTCTGTTGGGCGGTCCAACCGCCAGGCAAATCGATTTCATGCATGTTCGGTCAAACCGAACAGACATTTTTAGAGCCTATTTAAAGGCTGGTTGCTACCCAGTTTGGAACACTGAAAAACCATTCTAAAATCCCTCTTCTCGTGTGCTTTTGTTATTGCATCTCTACATTTTTTGGGTGTTTTGTAAAAAAGAGTTTTCGAACACAGTTTACGTTCGCCGAAACAACAGATTGCTGTGCTGCTTTTGTTACTTGAAGATCGTTATATTCTGAGAGACGTTTGCTGCCAATTCGAAGTACCGTAGTAAGAGTAATTTCATTTTTAAAAAATTATGTTAAACACAAGTCTCGATCTAAATTATTTTTATTCGGTATTTTTAGTTTCTGCTTCTGTTTCAGTATTACTGTTTTGCATTACATTGTTCCAACAGATTTTTTTTCCTGTCATAGTTTCATTTTTTTGCTTTATAGTTTTTTTTATCTGATATTGCTTTTATTTTCTGTACTTTTAGTTTATATTAACCAGATTGTTTAATTACATATTTTCCTAACAATGAGTTCATCTTTTGGACTCCAAACACCTAAGCACCTTAGAGCATCTTTATCAAACACTTCAAATTTTAAGCTAAATTTTAGCTAAAAAACTACTTTTCTATTTTTGCTAACAAACTTTTTAAACACATTTTTTTAAACAAACTCATTATTCTTTCATTTTAAAAACTCATATCTTATTTTTTCTAACATCACAACACTCAATCACAAAAAATAATTTTTTTTCATATGTTTAGCTAGCCGAAAGTACTAGCTATATTTGTTGAGAAAAAAATTCAATAGTTAAAATGGGTTTGATACAGTGCACATTTTAGTTATTATTTATCCATTTTAACTAAAAAATTTCTAAGATGACTATTTAAAATCAATTTTAACGTGAATTTTTAAGCAATCGCCTACTCCGCCTTACATATAATCACCGCCGTTAAAAGAAGTAAATATCTGACAGGAAATTAAAGGCATCATTGTAACAAATTGACAAGTTACAGGAATTTTTAATAGTGAAACTTGCGAGTTCAAATTTTAAGATGAACAATTTGGGTGATTTTTGTTTCTTTTCTCTTACAATAGAGTAGTGTAGGTTTTTTGTGTTAAAAAAAAAAAAAAAAAGAAAAAGAAAAAGAAAGATTGAAGCCACTGTTTCTACCCTAAACCCCGGCTGAAGTTACAGAAACTTCGATCTTTTCATCTCTTGGCTCTCCTCTTTCGTCTCAAGAAGATCCTCCAACAACTTATTATCAAAATACTCAAGCTCAATGACTTCCTCCTCCCGTCCTCCCCTCGTTTCCAAATTCACTCGGCCGTCACGATCAGTTGCAGAAGAAGAGGAAGACGACGATGGCATTGGCAACGAAGTGTTGCAATATTGGGATTCGTTAGGGAAGTTCAGAATGGCTTGGCGACCTCTCATGGCGTAGGCAGCTCGGTCGTAAGCCCGCGCCGCCTCCTCCGCCGTATCGAACGTCCCCAGCCACAACCGCGCCCCGTTCCTGGTGGAGTCGCGTATCTCCGCCGCGTACTTCCCCCACGGCCGCCGGCGTATCCCGCGGTACTTGGCCGCCGCCTCCCCTCTCCCATTCGCCTCGGCCTTCCCTCCTTGCTCAGCTCTTTCCATTCCGCGTTCCAATCCAATGTGATATCAAACACAAATGGCAATATATGGCACTTATGATACGCAATGGCCAAAACAAAAAATCTGATCGCAGCTGACGGTCGGAATCTTTTCAGCATGCCAGTTATGAATAATTTTGGGTCATGTTGTCATATTTGAAAGTGACTGGACAGGTCCAGTTGGATTTTGTTTGAATTTAAAATAAATTTATTTTAATAATTTGAATTATTTATTTTATTTATCTAAATATATTTATTGTTATGGTAAAAAATTAAATTGATTAGATATCAGTGACTGCATTAACAAATCACGTTTGCGTCGATAAAAATAAATTGTAATTTTTATTTTATTATTTTTTTATCAACACATATGTAATTTGTTAAGGCATTTATCACCAGTTTGATTTTTTGCAACAATAAAATATATGTTTAGAATAATAAAATAAACGATTTAAATTATCAAAATAAATTCATTTGGAACCAAGACACAAGATTTTAATTTAAGAGGGACGAATTGTTCTTATAAATTCTTAAAATGATCCATATTAAGTTTTCAAAAAAAATTCTTAAAAAAATAAATTTATATAATTTTAAAATATTTTAAACTAATATTATTATTTTTATTCGCCTTTTCTTTAGTTTCATCTACGTAAATAAAGCGCAATTGAACTCTTATAAAATTAGAAAGAAGTTGAACTCTTCACACACACATATATATATATATATATATATATATATATATATATATAGAGAGAGAGAGAATGCAAGACATTTTTTTAAAAGAAAAAAAATTTATTGTAAAAAGAAAAGAGAACCAACACATAAAAAGGACAACAAACCTTTATATTGGGAGAGTCACTAATTTTCATGTGAAATTTTTTTATTAAAAATAATTAATAAAAAATCTTTTAAATAAAAAATAAAAATTAATTACTATGAATGGCACATTGAACCTTGATATAACTCTTGCAAAAATATTATTTAGGTATAGAAAGCGATCGTATAATCTCAACTTTAACGTTATTTATGTAAATTTATTTGCGTGAGTCTGGTAGTATGTTAAACGTTCAAATATGGAAGAACTACTTAGAGAGAAAGGGGTAGGCTGACCAACAAGACAACTTCAATTTTTAAAGATTTTTAATTATCAGGTGAGTTCTCATTGGCTGTTAGGTTGAAAGTCAAAGGGCTAACGTACTAAACAGTTGTGAAGGACAAATGATTGAAATAAAAAAATACACTTAAAATTAAAATAAGATGTATACACAGAAATCAAAAAAAAAAAAAAATGAAAAATGAAAAGGGAAGAGAAGAGAGAAGATCTGGAAAAAAGTAACCATAGGGCGGCTACAGCCGCCGCCTCTCTCCATTGAATGAAAACATCGTAATTTTTAAGGGGGAGAGAGAGAGAATTTTGGCCCCAGTTTAAAATTTTCTAAATTGTTTATATTCATAAAAATTAAAAAGTTAAGCATAAATAATTATTTGTATTTTTATATAAAAACTCATCATAAATAAGTACAAATTTATTATAAAAATGAAATGCAATGTTAGCTTAAAAGTATACGAGTAAAGATTAATGAGATTTCAAAATAAAAAAAATAAAATAAAATGTATAATGTTGGGCGTATAATTTATATTCTATGAATCCGTATAATTAAAATTTTATTTATATATATTTAGACTGAACTGAAGTCATAAATTCATAAGTAGTCTAATATATATGCAGGGTTTGTAATTATATGAGATTAGGAGTTTAGAGTTTGTCTATAAATAGTGTTTTATAATTCTAGTTATTTGTATGAAGAGAAAATCAAATAGACTAGAAATGTAGAGAGAGATAAAAAAATACTGGGGGTACGAAAATCAAATAGTTGATTGTTTTTCTCATATGTGGATGTAGGCATGTTGTACCGAATCACGTATATCGTTGCGTATTTTATTTTGGTATATGTAATGATTTTTTGGTCCTGTTTGCGTTTGAAAATTGACATTTAAATCCCATCAGTAGTATCAAAACCGACAGTAGACGATTCGAAACTGTAGTGGTTGATCAGAGCAAGAAGCAGTGGCTTGAAACATGTGTTTAGCAGAAAGATAAAGGATAAATTGCTTAATGTGGTAATCTATTTTTTATGCACGATTTTTAAGGCAATAAAATAAAAATAATACTGTGATTATGGTGATCTTTGGATTAGATTCTTGATTTGTTTTTATCAAAGTAGTTCATGCTCCAGCAAACATTTGGCGATGAATTAGGTTTTTAGGGTAATAATCATGTGTGCTATTGGCTAAATTGACGGCTCACAATTCTTTTATTACATCGACTTGTATATGTAACAAAATAATTTAAGGGGAAAGCATTTTCTTAGGGTTTTTAACGCTGTGAATTCATCGGTACGGTCAGAGTTTTCAAATTCTGAATGATTTAATAGAATTGGACAAATCGGCTTAGATTAAGATTGATCAGACGAGATCAAAGGAGATTAGGGGTAATCAGGTTTGATTGTAGGTGATCCGAGACAATCAGGAACAATTTAGTTCAATCAATTATGAAAGCCTAATCATCAATTGATGCACTTAGGGGTTTTTAGTTGCAGATGGAGTCAAGTCAGACGGCGATTTTTTGATTCGACAAATGATTAACAATCAAAATACCTCGACGAATAGATGTCGAGCGTCTCAGTGTGGAGGTGTAGACCATGCTGATTTGGGTGTGACGAATTATCGACATCGACACTATTTATATTTAGGGTAGTTTGCAGAATTTAAGTCAAGGTGGAGATTACTTGATGTATATCTTGTATTTTGTGGACCCATATAATTAGAATTTTATTTACATGTATTTAAGCCGAGTTTGAGTCATAAATCTATAAGTAGTCTATTACATGTAGGGTTAGTAATTATATAGGGTTAGGGTTTTAAAATTTATCTATAAATATGACTTTATAATTCTAATTATTTGTGTGGAGAGAAAATGAAAGGGGGTAAAGATGTAAGGAGAGATGAAAAAAATACTAGGGCACGAGAATAACTTTTGAGCGAGAAAACGGAGTTTGTTTCATGGCTCGGGTTGTGGATGTTGAGTTTTGGAGTATTTTTGATCTTGAATTTGTACATTTTACAATTATAGTTGATTGTTTTTCTCACCCGTTGATGTAGACAGATTGTGCCGAATCACGTATATCGTTGTATATTTTTTTTTTGGTATACACAAAGATTTTTTTGCTTTTGTTCGCATTCAAAAATTGGTGTCTAAATCCCAACATATAAAAGAGAGTGAGTGGTTATGTAGGTGGTGTTTGATATTACTGAAACTAGTAACTTATAGATTGTAATTTGTAGCAAAAATTGTGAGTATTTAATAAAGATTGTAATTTATAGCTGAAATAGAATAAAAAGTAGTTATAACTTATAACAAAAGTTGTGAGTGTTTGAAATAAATTATAACTTATAACTAAAATTAATAGTATAAAAATAAAAGCTGATAGTACTATTTTTGTCAAAAATCGTCGTAACTATTTTATTTGTAGTATTCCAGTATTATTGAAATTTCATCATGACTGGAAGTATGAAAATTTCATTTTTAACCAAAATCAAACTCTTGATCACTCTGGGTAAATTTGGTAACTTAGTTTTAAGCTAATTTTTTTTATTTAAAGTCACTTTAAATTAAATAAATAAAAATTTTGTTTAATAGTGAATCTTAAAGGTAACTTAAAACCAATAAATAAAGACAAAAAATTATGACTTAAAGTAACTTTTAAGCTAAAAGATAATAAAACAATAAGCTAATTAAAAACTTAAGTAAAAAAGAAGTTACTGTAATTTTTTAAATAATATTTATATAATTTTATATTTAATATAGATATTGTTTGATAGATATTGATAAGAAAGTTTAAAAAATATAATTTTTGTTAAAAAACGAATGTGTATAATAAAAGTTAGGGTAAATTATACTGACCTCCTATGAGTTTTACCAAAATATCAATTATCTTTTCTGTAATTTTTGAAATATCACTAACTTTTCATATGATTTAGTTTTTGTATTAAATTAGTCAAATCGTTAATATTTTCGTTAACTTTAACGGAAATAAAAAAAAAATAAAAAATTATTTTTAATTATTTTTTTGTGTTTGATGCATTTTATTATTATAATTAGAAAATATTTTTTATTTTATTTTTATTTTTTATTAAAAAAACAATGTTACTGTTTTTTATAAGAAATAAAAATAATAAAAAAATTCTAATTATTTGTTGTGTTTGAAATATTTTATTATTATAATTAGAATAATAATAAAATAAAAATATTTTCTAATTATAATAATAAATTATTTCAAACACAAAAAATAATTAGAAAACATTTTTTTATTTTTTTATTTTAAAACAAATTTTCTCTTAAAGTTAACAAAAATATTAATGGTTGAACTAATTTGATGCAAAAACTAAACCAGATGGAAGGTTAGTGACATTTCAGAAACCACATGGAAAGTGATTTATGTTTTGGTAAATCTCATAGGAGCTCAGTGTAATTTACCCTTAAAGTTATGATATATCTAAAAATATATAAAAATATTTTGGGTTAATAAGCAAAGAAAAAAAAAAGCTAAAAACGAATAAGTAAAAAAAATAAAATATTAGGATTGAGGAATAAGACTTAAAGCCCAGCTTAAAATCCAAAGTCAAATGTGCCTTAAGTAATAAAGTGAAAGGACTATGGTCAGCGAAGTTAGCACCAATTAATGCTTCCAATTGTGTTCTAGAAATTAGAAAATATTTGACACAGCTGAAATTATAAGTTTATGAATTATAATTTAAAAATATAATTATGATAAGCAAAAAAAATATTACAAATGTTTATTATATTTGTAAATTAACTTATAGATTCAATAACACAGTAAAATTCTTGTTTATTAATTTAAAATTGAACTTAGAAACAAAAAATTATAGTCACACTTGTTTAGATTTTTTTATAAATTAAAAGCTAAAAAAAATATAATTTGTAATAAATATGCTCTTTATATTGAGAATGTATAATTAACTTACCTATTCATCCAAGAACTTAATTAGATTTTTAAATGATTCGCTGGTCAATAGTTAACTCATAACGATAATATTTGCATTACTAAACCTTTTGGCACTTGTTTACCTGATTATTTTTCCTGTTTAGACGCCTCATGTTTGCTGGATTGGACCATGGAAAGGGAAAAATAAATAAATAAATAAATAAATATATATACAGATATAGTTTTTTTATGTTTTTATTTTTATTTTTCTCATAAGCTAAAATGTTAAGGTACATGCACTTATTGTCAATGTCAAGGCGGGCACAATTAAGAACAACAAATTTTAATTGTAAATTAAAACATAAAAATCATCATTCTTTCTCCATCTTCAATAACAAGTGGACTAGGAACAAGATTTTCTTTTCTTGCTCTAATTTATCTCATTTCGTCTCGATTATATAAATTAAATATTTTTATATATATATAATTTATTTTTTAAAATATAATAAGACTAAAACATAAAAATATATCATTTATATCTCATTTATCCTCTATTTTGTTTTCATTATTTTAGTTATAATTGTTTATCAATTATTAATTTTCTTTTACCATATTATTTTTAATTTCCATTAGTATTATTACTTTATTATTTATTAATTATCTTCGATATACTTTCATTCCATCCCATTATTTTTTCGATCTTTTTCGTCATACTCCCACCCCCAATAAAATAAGAGACGTAGTTGGAGACCTCAAGCACACGTCTTTCGCATTCTATTATCATTTTTAGGCTCAATAAAAATTAAAATAAAATTTCATATGAACTAATCTCATAAATATTAATTACCCAAAAAAAATCTCATAAATATTAATTATCCAAAAGAAAAATCTCATAAATATTAATAGCAGTTAAAAAAAATTCAGACTGAAATAAAATCCATAAATTCTAACCTTTAACCATCAGCTCAACCCAGTTAGATTCATGCATGGTCAATGTTGAGATGCTCTGTGCAGTGTGGTTGGCGGCCCCCTATAGCCTATAGGACTGACATCTGCTTTTTATTGGTCCTTGAATACACATGTTTTTCATTCATTCAATTAAAAAAAAAAAGAATACACATGTTTTTTTTTAAAATTGAATCCTCACTTTCTCTTTCAAGGCTTTACCTTCAACCATGCTTTCCTTGAAACAAAATAGAACCATCACCAGGAAGTAACTTTTTCTAGAAAACTTACATTCTCCATTTACATCTTTTCAATTGGGCACCTTCGATCGGACAAATAAAGGTCCGATCGACTTGGATTTTCACAAGAGTTCGTAAATTTTAGAACTCATGTTAATAGTACTAAATCATTTTACGGGATGATCAATAAATACCACATGCAACTTAAATTTTAACACAATAAAATGTATAATTCGTATACTATTTCATTCGATTACATTTATCCTTATAATTAATCCGATCCATAGCCTAACAGAACGCAACAACGAGATGTCTAAACTTTGGCATCTTCTCCTTATTAATTATCATTTCCTTCTATTAGCTCTGAAACTAATTATGAAGTCAATTATGTATTCTCTCTTCATATTACCGATGAGATTCGAGCCACTCCTAATGTCATTGTTCCAATTACTTCCTCAACTAAACTATAGTTAACTTGGTAACTCCAATTCCACAAAAAAAATAATACACATAAGTAGCATGAGATTCCAACTCTTTCTTTTTTTCTTTGCCGTCATTTGTACATTATACATATGTAGTAGTTGACTAGTGGTGAACTTGTGCTATAGATGACTATATACACTACTACATCAATTGTAATAGATCTTCGTTAAAAACTAAAATCTTATAGAATCGATCTCGATTCACAAATTGAGATCTTTTTAGAGGTGATTAAAAAATGAGTATTTTTAATCACAGTCAAAAACTGAGATAAAAAATACTTTTAATCTCTGTAAAAAATTGAGATCAAAAAATATAATTTCTATAAAAAAAATAATATTATATATAAAAATCTTTTTCACTACATGCATAACTTATAAAACTTATTTACTAGAGTACAATAAGTGCATCAAAAAATAATGATAATTAAATACCATCAAAGGCAACAAAAAATTAACAAAGTTTAAATATATATTGAACTTTAGAATTGTATTACATAAATAATTTCATAGTATCAAATATGGAATTGAAAATAAAAAAACTCCAACTTACAATCTAATTAAGAATCAAAACCTTATAAAAGTTACCAAAAGACAACTAAAAATTACAAACAAAAAAAACGACAATAATTATCTATTGAATAGTCCCCTGACATTATTCGATCGACAATTTATTTTTTACAGTACTTCGATCTCCCCATATAAGTCTCATCATGTACTACATTTAATAATAACAAAACAGACAATATTAGTGTTTATGCGTGTCTCAAATGAGCAAAAAAAGCCATAATGTAAGTGTGGAATTGACGCATACTGTTACTATGACTTTATTTTGGATACTAGAAAAAAACTAAATGAATTACTATGAGTAATAATAGTAGACTAAAGAAAATTAACATATAAATAGATTTTTTACTCATCACGAGATTATGCCCTAATATAATTTTTAAGATGATTAATCACTTCAGTTGACTTGACAAATGATATTACAATAAAATTCACACCCTCAGAGATTCCAAAATTAATGTCCAACCAATCCTGGAGATGCAAAATGTTAGAGTGATCAAATTCAAGATACTAACATTAGAGAATAATACATGACATAAATCATTGATTTAGCATAAATTCCATCAATAACACACATAAACATAAATGCAATCACATGTGCACACATCTGATATCACAAACTTGCACAAGAACTTAACCAAAATTACATGTTTTTATGATTCAGTAAAAAGTTTATATGCACTTTTCAATGCATTGCTTTCACCATTGTAATCATATCCATCCGTTGGGGTGAATTGATCCAGGCCTTTCTTCTCCTGTATGACCTGCATTACCTAAAATAAAGGTACTTTTAGGAATTTAGAAAACAATTTTCCTATATCAATTTGATATTCAATAAAATAGACTACTATATTTTAGATTGATGAAGTACTAACACATTTTTAAGATGCCCAATTTTTAATATTTTGTCCACTCAAAGCTTTATTCTCTCTGGATTACACGTTAAGTTGCATAAGAATTACACATTTGTTTTATAGCATAAAAAGAGCATAAATGAATTACATTGATCTATGTTGAAACATAAATTCTATAATTAATTAGAAAAAATTGAATTCTTTAAAAAAATCTAAAGGATAAAGATGAACAAAAATATAGATACACGAATAGGTATTTTTTTTTACCTGAGCTCTTGATCTCACTATATGTTTAATTCAAGAAATTATCCCCGAAAGTGAATTTTTTGTCTAACCTCTATCCTTCTCTGTCACTCTCTCCTCACGACACCTTCATTAAGTTCGGCTTCTACATAAGTTTTTATGCCATTGAACTACAAAAGTTAAGACAGAAAGAGTAAGCTAACTAAAAATAATACTAGTAAATAGTTCAAAATAGTTCGGAGCAAAAAACACAGTAATGAGTTTACCATCGTGCTTAATCTCGTAGCCTTCATCCTTAACTTCGTGAGATCAAACAATTAAAATTTAAATATTTTACATGAATTAGGTGTGTCACCAAACTGAACTCACTGAAAAGATTGAAACCATGAAAGATATAGGAACATTACTGTACCTCAGATATGTATATCTATATTGCTCTAGATAATGAATACTCAAAGAATAGATGAGACAACCTTCCATCAATCTAGTAACATAGTAAGTCAACAAATCTAGGCTCACTACACTTAAAAGTAACTAGTAATTAAAAACAACCAAACAAGCTAGTGTTGACAAAGAACCAACATATCAGCACTCACTTATGTAACAATACAAAAAAACAATGAAAGTCATTGGCCTGCATTTGCAACTACATGTTAAACGACCCAAAAAGTTAGATTTTGCCTCGATGACCCGAAAACAAATCCGACCTTCACATTTGCACCCACATATTAACACCAAGCTGCCATACAAATTAGTTTGGTCATAAGACACCTTGTTTTATGACCTCTTGGTCTGCCTTTAAATTTTGAGAACAAATCAAGGTCTCTCATTACAAATGAAGCATTTCTAACTATAATTCTCATATTTTAAAACTATAGTTCTCATATCGTTGTATTATTGGTCATAGTGTATAACACACATGCTTTGATTTATTTTACTTGTTAGCCGTACTTTCTTTGCGCGCTCTATGACTATTAATGTTAAATATGTTTCAAAATTATTGTTACTTTTTAATAACAATGGGGATTTCATTTACAATAAGAAACATAGCACAAAACACCTAAAATAAATATAATTGTAGTAGTGTAAGCAAGAGGTTTATACACAACAAAGTGACTAAACAATAAAGAAAACAGAAAAAAGATACATAATTTTTCATAATCTATTCATAGTAAAGAGAAGCATTTTCATAATAATCTTATTACGCAACAACAGAGATGGTCTTTACGGAACAATCATTGAAAAACAAAGAAAAATTATAAAATAAAAACAGAAATACGTGTTGTGAAAAACAACAAACATGCTCCACTACCTTGCATCTAAAAAGTTTCAAAAAAAATAAAAGAAAAGAAAAAATAAGAATTTCATTCTTAATATAATTCATAAATTACTTCCTTGCCTCCAAATCGATTGCAGCAACCAATGTGAAAAAAACAAACTACTAGATAAAAAATTTCAATAAAAAATCAGGAATGAGAACCGTCACAAAGTTGGATATGAGTAGCCTTTCTCAATTTTTCTCCTCAGGTTTCTAATGGTAAATTCCACAATCCAATTATTTTCCTTTCGCTTTTTCATCATCCAGGCAAAACATTAAGTTGCCAGTGTTAAAGAATTACACAACAAACCAAGAAAAAAAAAAGAAAATACATTTCAATCACAAGAATTTAAATAATTCTATTGATATACATGAATTATAAAGCTAAAATACACTAGAATTTAACCAATAAATCCCGTAAAAACAGAAAAGCACAAACCCTAACTCCAACAAATTGAGATGATTCTACCAAGTTTATAAGAAAAAGCTATATTAGATATTTAAGCGCTAGATGTTTTGGAGAACTTGTGATTTTATGGCCAAAAACTCAAAAATTACTAGAGCTTATTTGCATATCTCAATTTTATTATCCCGTATCCCTCCTAATATGAATCTTTGTTGTTTATATCAAAAAAAACAAACAGAGAGAGACTACAGTGAGACGAAGAGTTTCACGAACAAGCCTGCAACAACTTCGAGTCGAGCTTGGGAAGTCCGATGTGCACTACGAACAGAGAACCCTAGAAGTTGCCCAACAGTATGGCGTCTGGCACGGCCGACCCTTGATCGGCGATGAACAGTTTGGCTGCGGAGAGCGAAAGAAACACGTGGGAGCTACGAAAATCGGCGGAGAGTTTGGACGCTAGGGTTATTCTTTCAGCTGAATAGAAGAGAACTGGGTCGCACAGAGTTTGGGCTAGGGTTTTCATGGAAGAGAGGGAGTTTTCGATTGAATTGATTTGGGCACGCGAGCTAAAGGTTCGTGTTCGAGAAAAACGTGTGATAATTAGGAATAAGGACACTTTAGCAATAAAGTAATCTCGGTTAAATAAAAATCGAGATAAAAAGTCCTTAAAATGATCTCGGCTTTTGCATAACCGAGATAAAAATATATATTTATATCTCAGTTAATTGGTTTAACTGATATTAAATTTTTTTCTTATTTTTATAATCACTTCAATAGGTACTCAGATCATTTTAAAGTGAGAATTTTAACTATTATTGTAATAGTGATTTGTATTCTTATAATATAATATAGATGTCAGGTTAGTAACATCTATAGATAATATAAATGTCACGTCATTGATATGTATTTTTGTAAATATTGTGTCAGTTAACTAAATTATAATATAAATAATATAATTATCAAGTAAAATATATCAAATAAACAAAATAGATAGTTATGCATCAAGATTTTTCAATCTTATTCTAATTATAGAAAATTGAACAACATACTTTCACATTGAGATCATCACTTAACCATTTTAACATCCTGCAATATTATCAATATAAAAGAATGTTAATTAGCTACCCACATTTTTCGAGATTGATTCAAAATTGTAAGAATATTTACATAAAATTTTGGCATACATAACTTTTGCTAATACATTTTTGTTAATCGCTCTCTTGCTTGATATACATAATTTAAATTTATACCACCAAGTGTGTTCGAGGAATGACTTTATTTTATGCGCTTGAGGTAAATTTATAAAAATGATTCGAACTATTTATTCCGCAATTTCCGCAAGAAAAGTCATTTATACAAAATTTTAAGGGAGCTTTCAGTTAAAAATTTAAAAAAATAAATTTTAACGGCACAAGGTCTATTAATAAAAATTTTAACGCGCAAAGTCTAATTATATAATTTCTGCCAAAAATACCTTACAAACAAATAAATTTATCTATTTGCATATTTCATATTCATCTGTTTAATATGTAAAAAGATAAATTTATCTATTAGGTATAAATAAGCAGACAGATAAATTTATCTGTTTACATATCAATATAAATAATGCAAACAGATAAACTTATCTGTCTACTTATTTATGTATAACAGATAAATTTATCTATTTACATATCAACACAGATAATACAATACAGATAAATTTATCTGTATTCTTTATACTTATTTTGAAAAGATATAGATAAATTTATATGTATTTTTTATACGTATTTTTAATAAAATAGATAAATTTATCTAGTTCTTTACACATGCTTTCAATAAAAGACAGATAAATTTATCTGTATTCTTTATACATGTTTTGAAAAGTACAGATAAATTTATCTATATTCTTTACATGTGCTTTCAATAAAATATAGATAAATTTATTTGTGTTCTTCATATATGTTTTGAAAAGACAGATAAATTTATCTATTTTAGGATATTTGCGTTTAAAAAAGACCTTGCGCATTAAATTTTTTATGCGAATGGATCTTATCCTTTAAAATTTTTTTATGCTGGATGAAAAACAGTAAACGACCTATAAATTGAGCTGTTCACCAAGTTTTCGAAATTTTAATTTGATGTTGAAAATTTTATTTTTATATTTTTTAATCAAACCAATTAA
>JAOTRH010478978.1:0-10380 GCA_034768845.1 Heliamphora exappendiculata
TAGCACTAATTAATGAATTAATTAAAAAAAAAGATAATGTGCTTAGTGTGAAAGTGTAAATTACGAAATTAAAGCAACAAAATTAAATAAAATTAAAACAATTAGTTTAAATGAAATTAAAGCAACTAAATTAAATGAAGCAATGTAAATGATGACAAGATTAACTATGCAAATAAAAAGAAATACATGAATTGAGATTAAATATAACCCGATCACTCCAAAAGATAGAGAATAGGGTTAGAAAGACCGAGAATCCAAGCGAGGTACCTGGATTGCCGGGGAATTCTCAAGTCGGGAAATGTACTCCAATTGTCCAATTCTCGGGGGGTGATCCAAGCAATGTAGGCTTCAATGTAGGTATGGGAGATTAGGGACTCAGTATCTCAGCAGGGTTTCGACGTCGAGGTTCGGGATCGCTAAGTATATCGGCATAGTCTCTCCCACTGAAAATTCCTTTTGAAAACGTACGCTGGGGTACGGTATTTATAGAATTCTTCAACCAATGAGGTGCTACCACGTTTTGGGACACGTCAGACCATTTGGAGTTGGCGGCCGCCACAATGCAAGTTGGCGGCCACTGGGTTGGAAAAGGTTCTATTGGCGGCCGCCACAATGTGAGTTGGCGGTCGCCATGTTGACTAGGGTTTTCAAGAGGTTCTATTGATGGCCGCCACAATGAACATGGCGGTCGTCACTTCTGACAATGACTTAGGCATTAAGTTATCGATGGCTTGGTACAATTTTATTAGTTTTGAAGGTTTTTGATGATTAGGTTCAAATATCGAGCTTGGATCACCTCCTGAGGATCGTACTGAGATAATATTCCTCCTATTTTCGTCATCGGATTCGCCTAAGATTAGGTGCGGTCAAATTGGGGTGTCTACAGTTGTATGTTTTTACAAAGGTTTTGGCCTCGTTTGGTCTTCTGGTCTTAAATCCTTTTTGTTTGGCTGATTTAGTGGTTGTTCAGTGGTTTTTCGCATGACCCAGAGTATGGGGCGTGACAACTTTGTATCAGAGCTCTGGGTTCGCATACCTAAGAGCCGTGGGAAGAGGGTGCATCACCTTCTGAGGATGTGTGTGTGCTTGGTTGCATGTGTTTTGAACATGAGCTGTTGATGTCAGGTTTATGTGAGCATGGAGGTTGGACCTTAGGATTAATTAGTCTTTCCTTCGGGTATTTGGACTAACAAACTTGGGAGCCATGTTAGAAACGTGTTTCATGAACGTGATTTCTAGCAAGGAAACTAAGTGGGTTATCCAAAGTGACGCGTCATTCTTGTCGGTTCTCCTCGGTATCGGTGTTGTGTCCGCATGAGTATGTGGTATGTGGTAGAAATAACACGATAGATCGACCTTAGGTTGTCGTGTTTCGTGTTTTCTTTCTATATAACCTGTACACCCTTAGAGGCAATGAGACCGTGATTTGGGTCTTGGATGTGCGACTCGGTTGCAGTGGTTGCAGAGATAAGGTTATGGGTTAAGCGTTGATCGCTTGGTATGTTGTGAAACTCGACAATGAGTTGGGTTTAGCCGCGTGAGGATGGCCTCAGTTGGTGTTTGTTGAGTGTTTGAGAAAAGTTTTTTTTAGGTGTAGTCGAAGCATGATTGATGGTTTTGGCTTGGGTAACTGGCTTCTCTAGAGAGTAAGTTATTGGAAGTGGTAGTGGTGTTAAGGATAGCCTTGCGAGTAGGGGCGATGGGGTGTTAAAAACCCTAGATCTTAGTTGTTATAGTTGTTATGCTTGGATTGTGGATAGTGATTATTCCTTTCTGATTTTTGATGTACGTGATTTTGGCCGTGTGATGGATTAGGTACGTCTTGAGCCATGCTACGTCATGAGCAGTGTACCCAGGATGGGGTATAGACGGAAACATAGTGGATGGGAGCGTAGTAATCCTTGGCCAGGTGTACGTTGAGATAGCAGAACATGAGTGGTCCTGGGAATATTCCTGACAGCAGAATATTGAGAGTGGTCAGCAGGATGTTGATGGTGATCAACAGAATGTTGACGGTAGTCAGCGTAGCATATGAGAATGTTGTAGGTAGTCAAAGTAGTTCTGATGACCTTGGACATTGTATACCTCCTTGAGGTTTGAGACTTGAGTTACGAGTGCGTGAGCTCAAGGATGTGGAAATGAGTATGAGTTGCAATTATGCTGGGAAGAGCATGGGTTACGGCTGTATGGGAATGTGTAAGGGTTCCTGTGACAAGTATCAGTTTTGTGAGATTCCTACGGGAATGCAGGTCTGTGGTTCGGTCGATATCCTAGTGATTAGGAGATCGCGTTTGGGAATCGTGTTAGATTCTTGTGGCTAGCTTAGTGCTAAGATGACGTATCCTGAGTATGATATGTCTGGAGGTTATTTGTGATCCACCTTAGGTTCAAAGATGGGTATGTTGTTTGCCTATGGGAATGAAGTATAGAGTAATAAGGTTCAGCTGTGTACCATGTGGTTTGGCTAGCCTGGGGTGATAGGTGAGAAATCGTAGGATACGATGCCTGTGATCATGTGTGCCTTGAGGGCGGAAGTGTGGAAGGTGTCTGCATGGTCATGGGAGTTAATAGTTACTCTAGATGAAAGGTCTTAGGATTGGGTTCCTTGTTTGATGCTGTGCCTTGGACAGTGAGCTCGAGACTGTGACGCAACTGTGGTTTGCCTCGCAAGAGTAAGGTTGTGTAGCGCAACTTTGTGAAGTGAGATTTTAGGTACAATGGGATGTGTTGTACCAGGCACGCGGATTGATGGTGTTCACGTGTGCGGATGAGGTTAGAGAGAGCTTGGTGTAGCGGATGACCTGAGTATTGTTATCAGAGTTGACAGCAGCTATGTGACTGTGGTCAATATGGCCTCGAGGTAGGACTTACAGGCTAAGTGTAAGTCATGGTTTCTTAGAGGCTAAATGTTGAGGAGTACTCCAGTACGTTTAGCGTGGGTCATAGTTTCTTGTTGGCCCTTTTTTTTCTTTTGGATGGAAGGAGAGAGAGAGTTTTCTTGTAGACGATTGTCTTGTAGACGATTATCTGGTGCGAGTTGTTTCATCTCGGTTGGATGGAGATGCCAGGTTCTTGATTGATTCAGATTTGGTTGTGTTCTGAGACTGTGGAATCTAAGTGGGTTTGTACCTGTGTGTGACCCTTGGAGTTGTGACTCAAGGACTTGTTTCTCCATGATTGGGTGATTATAAGATGGATTCTTCGTGGCTTCGACGCGTGGTGCGAGACGCTCTACATCTGAACGCTTTTGTGTGTGACCTGGAATTCGATTGCTCCCGTGGTGTAAAGAATTGCATGATGAGGTTGGTATTCTCTCACGGTGGAAGACCGAAAAAGAGTATATGTGAGTGTGGTAAACATGATAGGTCATGGTAACCTAGTCAGTGTGGCCTGTTTGTAAGATAGTTGAACCATATGGGTTGCGTCCCCTATGCTGTTTATTTTTTATAGACAAGAGAGTTGGTGTTGGGACGTAGCATTTTTTCTGTAATGATCAGTTGAGGATCATTAACCGTTGTGTGCGTGTGGTTGTGTCTCTAGCTCTTGGTAGGGCGAGAATTTTGTCAGAACAGTGCAGCTGTGATATGCGTATGGTGGGTTTCCGGTAGACTTTTGTGAGTCTCGCTTGGGTTCTGTTTGGTGCTTTGAGCTGCTTAGAATTCTTTGAGTTCTTGGAGTCGAGGAGTGGTTGTCGATTGTGGTAAGTGTTGTGCTTCGGCATAACTGTTGTTTGTGTGGATGGTAGTCCTGAGAGTATAGTAAAGTACGAATCAGGAAGGTTATGATGTTTGGGAAGCCTTGGTTAGCGTGGCCTATTTGGACCAACGCGACTGCTTGATATGGAACGGAAGGGCCGTGATGAGTTTAGTGAGGAGATTGCTAAGTGTAAGAATTAAGTTTTGGTTGGTGTCTTGGGTTCGACTATTCTGCTATTGTGGATTCAAGAAATTGATGTATGTGTTTCGCGTTAGAGTTGATGCTATATGTCAGTCGACCTGTTCGCTTTGCCGGATCACAAGGATCATGTTTGATTTGTCAGACGATGGAGGTCGTGTTTGATTTGAGGTTGATCTGAAGCCTTGGTATTAGTGATCTGATGGCGATACGTTGAGTTGTTCAGTAATGTACAGTGACGTGCTGTTGCACGGGAGTTATGATTTCGTTGATATAGGTTGTTAGATACCTATGAAATGTTCTGTCTACGTGGTGTTTGGTCGAGTGACTCACTGGAGTCAGGTGACTCGCTGGAGTCAGGTGACTTTGTGGCTGTGATGCCAGATCAGTTTTCGGTTGTGTGAAACTTTATCCTAGACAATGGTGTGCCACCTGATATTTCTCCTAGGTGAGAATTGGGGTTCGTGATAGAAGTTCGATTAGAGGATGAAGATCGAAGGGTTTGCTGAGATACATTCTTTGGTATTCCAGGTGAGTTACGTGAGCTTCTCTCTGGAGTCGAGTGTTGTGTTGTTGCTCGTGGATCGGCGGCATGTCAGCTTCAGTGGTGTTAATGTTGGCATCTGTAGGGTGATGATGTGGTATCAAAGTCAGTGGTCATCTGGCGATCATCAGGATTTGAGTAAAGTTTGTGTGCAGGTGTGTGACTTCACGTGAACAATGTCAGAGTTCGACGTCGTGTGTTTAGACTTGTGGAGATAGTCCTTGGTGGGTATTGTGAGGTGTGATTGAGCTAGTATGTGGCAATGAGGACGAGGGTAAAGTCTCTGTGTTCGAGCATAGAGTATGTTTTGAGATTAGGTACCGGGGTGAATTGGTCTCTTGCTTTGTGTTTGTTGCTGGAGAAGTTGTGTTGGGGTTTGGTAGCATGAGTTGGATCTTGATTCGATGTTTTATGAATGTTTCCTGGATGATAGTGATGTCAATGGAACTTGCACGTGTGAACAGTTTGTTTGGAGATTGATTCCTTAAGGATGCGTATTCTTGGTATCAGTTATATGACAATTTTAGTTGTGGGGTTTCAGTTGCTGAGGCATGTCTGCTGTTGTACAGCGTTGCTGGGGCATTTCTATTGTTATACAGTGTTGTTGGGTTTGCACCAGGGGTTATTGATGATTGATGGACTGTGTTTGGCTTGCGAAGCAGTGTTGAATTTTGCGGACGAAATTCTTTTAAGGGGGGGGAGAGTTGTGAGACCCTGATCTATTTCTTTTTGGAATGATTCGAGTGTTTAAGGTATTAGGATTACCGTTCTGACCTCGGTGATGTTTTAGAGTCATGTTTGGTTTGGTTCGAGGCTATAAAACTTGTTCCGTCATCGAAAATAGCTTGACAAACATGGCAGTGAGGATTCAGTCGATTGAGGGGCTTGGTCCAGTCGACTGAGGGGCTTGATCCAGTCGACTAAGTGCATTCCAGTAGCTTTCAGTCAACTGACCAGGAGGGTTCGATCGACTGAGCTCGAGGTGGTGGGATATTTTTGACTTTCCAGAAGGATTTCCAGTCGACTGGATTGGGGATCCAGTCGACTAACCTATGATTTTTTTGGGCGTGGGTTATAAATGTCAGTATTTGGAGATATTTTGAGATATTTTGGGATATTTTTGTCTCAGATCTAGATTTCTCTCTACATTCTCTCTAGATTTGATGGGCCTAAGGCTCGATTTTCAGCGATCGAACTGCGGATTCTTGGTGTTGGTGCTGGGGACTTCGCTTATATCTGGACAAAATTTCATTTCGTCGAGGTTCGACTTTTGAGGCGTCAGATTTTGACCCAATGAGGTAGGATTCTAGATCCTACTGCTGTATAAGGGTGTTTTATATAATTATATGTGTTTTCACCCGATAAAAAATGCATAAAATGTCATATTTGTATTTAAACCTTATTTTTCGGGTAAAAAGCATATTTTTCTCTTTTCTTGGTTTAGTACAGCCTATGACATGTGGACGTATGATTTTCAAATGTTGTTTTGAAAATGGTGGTTTTTGTTAGAAAATGGTGGTTTTGATTGAAATCTCAACATTTTATGTTTTGGAGGTTTGGAGCTCGCCTTTGGGGTTGAGTCTCAGGTTTTGAAACGTTTTATTGAAAACAGGAAAAAATATTTTGAAAATGTTTTGTTTGATCTCCGTGTTGATGGATGAATCTAAATACATGTATAATGTATTTTGTGGAAAGGTTTTCGTAGTTGAGTTACGTTTGGTTTTTATGAAATGATTATTTAGATGTACTGGGATGATGGGTATTTGGCACGAGTAGCCCTCGATAAAAGTCCAAAAACGTGCGCAGTGTAGGTACCTTTGTTATCATTCGGGGTAGTTCCCGTAAAGAAGGTCGGTTTGGGTGCTCTTTTCCCTTGGGTTGTCGCCCGTAAAGTTAGCTTTTACGTCGTGGTGCTCCGTATAGAACTTGTCATTACCTAGCAAGTCTTGAGTGATGCTGGAACTAGGTAATGGGCATGAGTCTATAGTTGTTACCTCTATCTCCTTGTGATGGAGTCTGTACATAGGATTCATTTTACTTTATCCTCGGCTGCGTGTTCCGAGTGGAATATCTTTTATCTTTTCTCCTCGGTGGTGTAGCCCGAGTGGAGCTTACTGTTTTATTTTCCTCGGTTGTGTGTGTTCCGAGTGAAAAATATCTTTGATCTTTCCTTGGTGTGTGATTCGAGTGGAAAAATAACGTTTTGCTTATTGTTTTCTTTCAACTGTAAAATGTGCTTTCGCATTGTTTAAATGCTTGGTTGTGAAGGGAAAACTGTTTTGGGAGTCTGATGGAAAAACTTAGGGTTTTATGATGTAAAATCTTTTGGCTCTGTGGTTGAGTTAGCACCCACTATATGATATGTATGGTTTTGAGGACAAAAATGTGGGGTTTTATGAAATAAAACCGTTTGAAGGCTCATGTTAGCCTGATGAAAAACTTTTTTAGCTCATGTGGTTGAGCTTGTATGCTTATGATTGCATAGCCTGCTTTACAGCTTTATCGTCTATTTCTATTGGGCTTCGGCTCACGGTTTGGAATTTTGCTGTAAAACTTTTTTCAGGTAAGCGTGGTCCTGTAGGATGGCCTGGTGGTGTCCGGAGGTGGCTGATGACAAGACGCCTGTCTTGTTTTGATACGTAGTTTATACCTGCTGTATATGTTACATGTTTATTTGTAACATGTAAATCGTGTACTATGATTTTAGATGTATGCTTGTTTTAATGCTTTCGAGAGAACCTTGGGTTGGTTGTTATTTTTCGTAGTTTGATACTACGTTTTTCGTTGTTGGGATCAACGATTTGCGAATGGGATTTTCAAATGATTTTTGCTTCACATAAACCTTTGTGCTTCGAGGTAGATTTTGGAATGGCCTAAGCTTCTTTTAAAACGAAAATTTTTTCTTATTCAAAACACGTATTTTGTTTTTAAAGGCTTAACTTGTGAGGCTGTAACTGTAGTCTTTTGGCTACTCTTTTAAATCAATAAACTCTCGGTAGTACGTTTTTACAAAGGTTTTGGCCTCGTTTGGTCTTTTGGTCTTAAATCCCTTTTGTTTGGGCGGTTTGGTGGTTGTTCAGTGGCTTTTCGCGTAATCCGGAGTCTGGGGCATGACACACTTGGTCTTTATCTTTCTAAACACTTTAATTATATACTTGGTTATGGCATATTCCTTATCTTTACTTAGGGCTCGAGTAGGCATTGTTTGCTTCGGTGGGGATGTTATCTTACTTTATGTGCATGAGGTGAGTTCATCAATATTTATGCTATGAAGAATGAAAGAATGGTTTTCATTTACCAGAATGATTTGGTATAACTAGGAATTGTGTACTTGATATTGTTGATGTTGGGAAACGAACACCCAAGAACCGATGGTAGTACATATGGATTATACAAAAAGAAAATGAGAACCCGATTAAACCCTACACTACGGAACAAAGGATATTAGGTTTGCGCAAAAAGCTCCAAATAACCCACAAACTGAACCAACCAAACCTTTTTGGGTTGGATTAAGTTGGTTTTTTCAAGTTATAAGTTTGGTTATGAGTCTAAAAATATGCAAACCGGTAATATTGGTTTAGCTCCGGAGTTAGTATGAGATTAATCCGAACACACCCAAGAATTGAACTATGTAGACCTGATTTTTTTTTATATGTATAAAGATTAACAAAAAATAGCTTCTCTACACTTTTCATTAATATATTTGTTCTATTTATTAAATTTACAAATACAACTAATTTTCCAAGAATCTCATTATTTAATTTGATTGCACTTGATTTCCATGTGAATTTTTATATCTTTCCACAATTTACAATTATATTATATAATGTCATTTAACTATCTTTCTATATAAATCAACTCAAATATCATTTAAAAATTACAAGTTTTTTATTTAAAAGATGTTATTTTGAATGAATAATACATATACTTTTTAATAATAGATGGAACCGTGGTTCCATACCGAACCAACCCAATTTTTATTGGGTTAGTTTGGTTTTTTCTAATAATGATCAGTTTAGTTTTCAGTCCAAAAACTTGCAATCGATTAAGATTGGTCCGGTTTTATGTTTAGTACAAAATTGAACCAAACAAACTCATGTGCACTCCAAGGGTTATACCTTCAAGGTCTCTATGGTTTAATCTTGTCTCGACACACGAATTGAATCTGTTGGATGGATGCACACAAACTAAAAACTCGATCGTGCCTCAAGTCTTCAACTGTATTCCCATATGCCAAATCACAGACCGAGGGCGGGCTGCAAAATCGTGACCTGAATCTCTCTATCTCAATTTCCTCTATGCTTCTCACGAGTGTATAAAATTCTAGCTGCCTACAAAGAAAAGTGGCATATAAGTATGTTATGGTAGGGACCTATGGAGTAAATAAGATTCAGGCTTCTTATGTAATTAGAAAAATCTAATTTAAACCAAATTAAATTTCTAATTCTATAAATTATAACTTATATCATTAAAGAATTATAATTGCATTAATGGTCTTATATTAAAAAATAGCTTTGAGGTCCATGTTATTAAATGCTTATTTATATCCCCATATTAAGAATACATTTACTCGTCGATTAAATTAAAATACTGACAATTTTATTTAATTGACCACTTATAATATTTCTTAAGACTTTTCACTTAACTTATATGGATGCTTTAAGTTGATGGAGTAGCTAATAGCAAAGGATTGGGAGCCAAAATAGTGTTAACATCACTAGAGGGCCTCACAGTGGAATAGATGTTGAGGCTGAACTTTAAAGCTTCGAATAACGAGGCAGAGTACAAAACACTGCTAGTAGCTCTAAGGGAAACCAAGAGGCTCAGTGCATAGGAACTAAAGGTGTACAACAATTCCTAACTAATCGTCAGCCAATTGATCAGAGCATACAAACCCAGAGGTGAAAACATGGACATATACCTCTAGAAATCCAAAGAGGAGCTGAACATTTCAAGATGACGAGGATCGTGTAGATTGGCTGATTTATAACAATAGCCATTCAAATGCCTTGGCTAGGCTACCTTTTGTTTCTAAATCTACCAAGCATAGGAAAAATGGTGGTAGAGTGCCTAAATGCCTTGGCTAGGCTACCTTTTCCAGGGTCCCAATTCCCAATGTAACTTACGCAGTCAAAAGCGTATTTATACAAGTTAAACGGGAATTATTCATTTACAAGAACAAAACAACTAAACACATGGTGGATACATGTCTTTATACATCCATACTGAGATATATTTTAGCAACACTTTGTACTTTTGGATTGTGATAACTAGAGATTTAAAACAAAAGATAGAGACCAAGTGTGTCATGCCCCTAGGTCTATGGTGATACTTTTGGATGGTGACACATGGTGATACTTTTGGATTGTGACACTAGACCACGACCCTAGGTCTATGGTTCTGGCATCTGTGGTGGACCATCTTTAGTCATCCTTGTGATCTACAATTACAAAGGTTACAGGAGAATGTACTCGGTATTATGATAAACAAGATTAGAAAAATCACTAAAGCATACTCAAAATATTTCCCTTTTCACAAAAATATTGTGTTTACCTGTCAAGAATACTTATAAGTTATAAAGAACTTTCCTTTTTCACAAAATTATAACTTGGGACTTGCCACAAAGCATTCTTTCCACTTTCTCATACTTCTACAATAATGTTTCGGCATTACCGCCACATCCCAAAATAGCTCTGTCTCATTTATAACTTATACCTAACAGTGTCCAAGTAGTCGTCAACCTCACAACTAGGAGTTTCGACGGTACCGTAACCTTATTTCTCAATGCACGGGTAGCAATGTGAGACCCTGTACTGTCTCTTTTTATATTATATGCATATTCGGCACTTTTTGATGCATGTTTAGAATTTTTGCTTCTACATGTTTTTAAGCGTTTTGATGTATGATCGAGTTTATCTAAGCATGCGGGGTTGGTCTTGGGG
>JAOTRH010479009.1:0-25696 GCA_034768845.1 Heliamphora exappendiculata
CAAACAGGCACTAGGATTACCTGCAAAGGTAGCAGCCACAGGAGCGGGAGGACTAGCAACCTGAGACTGAATATACTACTCATATTCGGCTGAGATCATCCCAACGAGCTGCTTCTGAGAAGAAGAGGATAAGTCTGCCTGAGAGTAATCAACAGCAGCATTGGCTTCGGGGGACGGCCTTCCATGTAATTTATAACATTGACTCCGAATATGTCCCTGAATCCCACAGTAGTGGCAATAACGGGTCTCACGAGCACCCCATCGCGTCCCCCACCAGGTCTACCTCCACCACGGCCCCTACCACGGCCACGGCCCCTACCACGGCCACGGCCCCGGCCCCAAGTTCCATTGCCACCACGAGAAACAACGAGTGCAGACGGGTCACTAGAATCAGGTGTAGACCGGGTGTTGTCACGACACATGGAATGACTCACTCGACGGAAAGTCTCAGATAAGGTAGGAATGTCTGTCCCAGCAAGAATTTGTGAACGGGCTATGTCATATTCAAGATCCAAACTGTCCAAGAAACACACGACAAAAATCTGCATCCGTTGTTCCTGAAATTTACTGAGAGAACTGGTGAATGGAAGAAGTCGATCGAACTCGTCAGCAAGCACTTTAAAGCTCATAAAGTTCTCCTGAAGGGGACGACCAGCCTGTTGCGAGCGGAAGAATCCTCGCATCACATCATACAGGCACGATAAGTCATTTGTGGAGGAATAGATATCCTCCAGAGCCCCCCAGATTTCTTTCACTGTATCTGCACTGGCAACCAAAAGCTTGACACTGCGGTCCATGGAGTTCATAAGTTGACTGAAGAGACGAGCATCGTCTCGTACCCAGGTACGATAAATAGGAGAACTCGGATCAGGGGCATCGTCAAATAAGTGAGAATCCAATTCCATGCCTTGCAAGGATTTCAATACATTCTTCTGCCACAAGGGATAAGCAGAAGCACCGTCAAGCTTCTCATCAACAAGCCGAGTAAAAGAAGAGAACACCTCAGTTCGCATAGGTCGCCCGGTATCCATCAAAGACTCAGTAGTCCTAGAAGCCTCCGATGACATGCTTGTTCAAATATCAGAGAACCCACAACCAGACAACCCTCACTGCATTAACAAAAAATTGGACAGCATAGAACTTAGCGGTGAATGGAAAGAAGGCCATTGTACGGATGAATGAAGGGGCACAGTGAGGGAGACGAAAACACAGAACTGCTAAGACCGGTGCGACTGTTCCGACGACCGGCGACTGTTCCGACGACCTTTTCGGCGACTTGGCTAGGGTTCTGGTGACTGTTTAAATGGATGGAGACCGTGTTTGGGACACGATTGGAGGGTTCCGACGACTGTTTGGTGGGTTTTGGTGGGTTGCAGCGACTGAGTCGTAGAGATTTCGACTGGGTCGGTGGGTTTGGAAGTTGTCGGCGCTTGTGGAGGAGACTGAGGTAGATGTCGGCGCTGGTAGTAGTGGGGTTAGGGTGTTTCGGCCACCATGTAGGAGGTTTGGGTGGATTTCAGCGCTGGTGATGTTGATTTGGGTAGGTGGCGGAAGGTTAGGTGTAGGTCGGCGCTAGTAGTGGTGGTTGTAGGGGGAGTCGGCAACTATGGAAGGGGTTAGGGTGGATGTCGGCACTGGTGGTGGTGATGTTGGTGGGTTTCGGCGCTGGTGAGGAAGGCTGAAGGGCTGTCGGCACTGTTGGAGGGCTGAAGGGAAGGCGGCGGCTGGGTAGTTGGGTACCAGGGTGGCTGTCGGCACTGTTGAAGGCTGAAAAAAGATCGACGGGGTGGCTGGGAGTTGTCGTCACTGTTGGAAGCTAGGGTTAGGATTTCATGGTGGCTCTGATATCATGTTATTAGACAGGAAATAATGAGAAGCCTTACCCTAAAGGATAGGCGAGACTCTTTATTTATAATAAAACTAAGCAACATCATTACACCCATACACCCACACACACTGGATAATAAATATATATAACAATAATCATAATAAAGCTAACAAAAGTATCAATGTCTTAATACTGCTGAGTATGAACTGACTACAGGCAAAGGATTCACTCAAGTGAACTAATAAATATTTGGAGAAAATTAATTAACAGATTACTGAGCAAAAGGAAAGAAATGTGGCTTTGGTAAGAGTAATATCTAGATCCACATATATATTGACAAAAATATAGTGCCCACCCAATATTCATGTTTCAAGCTTCTGTTACAAAAAACTCAAAAAACATTACACGTGAAAAATGCTAAATTATGCCAAATAACTGCAAATCACTCAGAAAGCCAAGAAAAGTAGATATTTTAATTAAGTCTAACAAATTTTGTGACAAACCAGAAAACTTAGTTGATATAAAAGCAATTTTGTTTACAATAGTGGCGTTGATATGATTTTCCCCCTTACAATCCAAGACAAACACTAGAAAGGATTTGAAGCTCTTAAACTAGTCAACAGATTTCTACTGGATCATCAAATCTTTGAAATTGTAGATTCGGAAACACATACTGGGAGACCATTGAAGCCCCACTTGAAATTGTGCGAAGCTGGTAGTCTTAGTAGCACCACTAGAAAGGCAGATCTTCCTCATAAAAAAAGGGATGCAGATATATGGGAAGAATTTAAAAATTAATATTGTTTGGTTGAAGTGGTTATTAAACTTTAAAAAAAGGCCTACTTCCTCTTTGCTTTAGGCTTTTGCTTGGCCTGACATACTTATTGCCTTGAAGTTCTCGTCTGTTGGTCTGGATTCACTAGCTTCAAACAATGTGCAATTTTAAAAAGGTAAAAAGAACTACTGAAAAATAAACAGATTGTTATTTAGTTGCTGATTTAATTTTATAGAATGACGTTGTACCATTAAAAAACAGACAAAAAAATTGTTATTCAGTAACTGATTTAATTATCTAGTGTGGTACCATATGGACAGAGAATAGTGGGGTAATTGTGTTTTTGGTTGCACTGATCCTGTCTAACGAATCATCAGTCCAACACAAAAAGTAAAAGGATTTCAGATGATTTACCTCAGCATTCTGCTCATATCCCCCAAGTGTCGTAAATTTCTTTTCCACGAGCTTCTTTGTGTGCTCAATCATCTGTCGACCTTTAAAGGAGGAGTAGCTCATAAGCAAAACTCCAATTGAAGTACTCACCAATTATTTTGCACCATATCACGGCTAATTTTTGTACTGTATTGACAAGAAGAAATACTATAATGATATATTACCATAGCTTGTAACGCTTGAAGATATTTCTAGGCATGGCAATTGACCAACAGTAGCTCCTGTAAACCCATATACAGAATTTGCACTTATCTGAAAAGCCAACATACACCCATGTTAAGAACTTTGAACTACTGGAGAACGTGGTGATTTCTCATATGTTAAGAACTACAAGAAATACAAAACCATCAATAAACATAGAAAATACCAATGAAGCACAGGTACTGCTACGTGGTATGGGTACGGCGGGTATGGTGATGCAACATAAAAAAATGAATATACTTATGGCCGTGATACGATAACATTAAATAGGAAAATAAAGGAAAAAATGAATAGATGCTATATATCAATAAATATTGACATTAGTTGGTAATATCAGGCACCCAGTACATCAAAAATGTGTTTTTAATTTGTTAGAGACTTCAACCACTTTGTGGTCCTCCAACATTTTTTATATTTAAAAAGAAGGAACAAGTCATTTTCTTATAGTATCCTTTCAGTTTTTAAAATTTCAAATAAACTTCCAACGTGCCCACTTGCGAAAACCAAAACTAAATTAACAAATACTCGGCACTTTTCTCGCGTAGCCTGTACCTATTTTTCGATACCAGGACCAGGTGGGTACCCATCATCCAGTTGGCCAGTACTCATACGACAACATTTTTCTGATGCCCTTCCTTTAAAAAAAAAACTAAATGCACAAAAAAAAGATTACACTTAACAGATATATGATTTACCTTTAAAGCCAGCTGGCGACCATCTAACACGGCCTTGACAAGAGGATCCTTTGCTTCCTGGGAACCAAATCACAATATAAATTGCATATAGAAAAAAGTCATCAGTAACTAGGAATGCACTTTGGGACAAGTCCACCTGAGACTTGAGAGCTGAATCTGCCAAACCAACCCCGAAACCTTGGGTTTGCAAAAAAATTTTCTTTTGATTCTAGGTGGAGTGAGAACTTTCCCAGAACCAAACCTCAGCTTAGTGAACCATGAGCAAAGAAAAGTTGGGCAAAAAGTTGAAAAATGACTTTTGACATACGGACCAAGAACATATCAAGGAAACGATAAAGGTTCTACAAAAAATAGGAGGATGATACATCCATCCCAAAGCTAACTAAAATTGAAAAGAAATAACCGAAGCTATTGTGAACGAGACTGTGGGGGACAAAGATGTCCTCTAATGGCATGAATGTACCAGCCAGGATTAATGACATATCAGCATTATCCTTGGGAAAATCAAGGAATTCAACTTATCTCAGTTCCTACAAAATCAAGCATGCAGTGGCATCGGAATGAAGGAGTCAACAATCCTGGCAATCACTCAAATCTTAGAATCTCAATCTACTAAGCAATCATGAAAGCCAAATCATCACAAAAGGCCTTTAAAGAAAACTAGAACCTCCAATTCAATTGCCAACCCCCTACGCCTGCCAGGTTAAAGAAAGTTATGATGACATAATTCCCATGATGACAAAACGTAACTCCTATGGCAGGCTGGCTAGCATACCTAGAGCACTAACATCAAAATTAAAAATTTACTTTCTTTCTAAGGACAGTTGCACTTGCACCAGATATCCACATCATTAGATAATAGCAAAAACAGAACTCCAATCTCAAACAACGAAAACCATTCAAAATTTCTTAATGACAGAAGAAGAAAGTAAATCCAAGAAAACAACTATACCAAAAATATGCTCATCCAATACTTGATTTTGGAGATTATAGCATTTCTTTAACTCAAAACAACAGTAGAAAATCAATATCCCTGGGAGCAACCTACTGGATGTGATGTGGTAGAGAACATGACAGCAACAGTTAAAAAGGGTGAATTAGCAAAAAACTCAGATGAAGGCTGCAAAGGATTTGATTTTGGCCAAAATCTACATTGTTGCATTACAGGCTTGAAATGTACAAGCTATCTGGGTAAAAACAAGTACCAACTACCAACTTTGAGGGACAGTATTTTAAGAGTGAAGACACAGTTGCCAATGCTACTTTAATACAACATACTGAAGACACTATAAATCTATGAGCTAGTCATATTCCGTACATGCTTTCACACTGAAAGTGAGAGTAATTTTCCAAATTTCTCTTTCAAATTAATCTTCCAAAGCTCTCTCAAGGTCTAGATCACTTGGTTTCAAAGAAAGTTATTATGCCCAACTACCATCAGGGATCCTAAAATATGATTACATGGACCCCAAATAAAACAGAAAATAGATCCCATACCCCCTTCCCCCCTTTCAATCCCCCACATAGTTATTGAAGGCGATAGGTGCACTAAAACGCGAAAGGTCTCTTGGGGTCTAGGCACGTCGAAAGTGTATTTTTTGGTTATTTTGTTATTTATTTGTTAGTTATAGGGTAGTTGAGTCATTAAGAATAGTTAAATAGTATTATTAGGTCAAAAAGATAAGTACAAGAATACCATTAAGAAAAATAAAGTAAAATACAACAGTATCACTCTTAACAAGAATAATTAGGATTTTAGCTTTTGTCCTATTTATACTTTATGACTTACGTTTATGTTTAAACTTCTTTTATGATGAATAGGATAATAGATTAGTTTCTTGATTCTCTTTCTATCATTGTATCAGAGCCACGTTCGAAATCCTGGCATCACTGAACCCTAGCATCGCAGGCAACCTCCAACAAAGCTCTGACAAACTTCTTGATTTGCAACCCAAGCCACCATCAAAAACCCTAACCCTTCGACAAACCCTAGTTCGCCAACACCTTCTCCCCACCATCGACCACCAGCAACGACTCCCCAACCCTTGCTAACCACCCGACGAGGCTCCCAGACCACCGCCAAACCTCTGCAACTCCTCGCCTTGATTCGATACCTTTGCGAGCTCTGTAACCCTTGCCAACTCTTCTTTCTATTTCAGCGACCACCGACGACGATCGCTGACCCTTTCCCAAGGTTCGACGACCACCGACAACTCATTTTTGACACTTGTCGACCACTACCGATTAGTCAACAACCAGATTTAGATCCCGATGCATCTACAATGACCTAACCCGACCTGTTTTTTTGCTCCATTGATCTCATCCAGCCCTCACCGCACTCTGAAGAGCTCGCCAAGCTCTCGTCGGGGCTCCAACAACCTCGTCGGAGCTTTATTTCCTTTGGTTCTTTAGCTTTCCAACAGTTTTGTACATCGGGCCTCCTATTTCTGTTGATTTGTGCTTCGGTTTTCTTACTATGTACTTCAATCAGCACTTCAATCAACAATTGAGACACTGTTTGGTTACCATTTGTTGGTTTTATTGTTAGCAGCTGTCCAATTGCCTTGACAAGATTTTGGTACAAGGTTTTAACATGAAATCTTGAAACAAGCATTGATTTTGTTTTGGGGTACATTTATTTAACCCACGAGATTTTGATCCAGACCTGCAAGATTTTCTAAGTGCTCTTTCCTCTTGAGCAGTTTCAGATTATGCAGAACTCGTTTGGGGCCCTATCTCATATGTCTGTTATGACCACTATTCCTTCAGGTTTGCATGGTTCTTATTTGAAAAATATTTCAACCACCTGGGTATTTGATTCTGGCTCCTCTTATCATATGACACCCGATTTATCAAGTCTCAGCCATTGTATTCCTCCCTCTTCTCCCATCGCTATTTCGATTGCTAATGATGCCTCCATGAAAGTTGTTTCTATTGGCTTAGTTGTCCCTTCCTCATCTTCTTCCTTATCTATTCTTAATATCTTTTATGTGCCACAATTGTCTATTAGTTCACTCTCCAATAGTC
The DNA here is from genome assembly GCA_034768845.1 of Heliamphora exappendiculata. Lineage (NCBI taxonomy): Eukaryota > Viridiplantae > Streptophyta > Magnoliopsida > Ericales > Sarraceniaceae > Heliamphora > Heliamphora exappendiculata. The sequence continues at coordinate 6,980 of JAOTRH010479009.1, forward strand.
AGCTTTCTAATTCAGTTTTGATGTTCTGTTTTCTTCCTATGGTTGTCTTGTATAGGATCAGACGTCTAAGATGCAGGTTAGGATTGGGTGTCGGACTGATGACTTATGTGTCGAAAAATTGCACATTCCTCTGAACTCTTTTCTCTGTGACCCTATCTTCTTTTTGTTTAGATCAGCACTTTTCCCATTTTTATCTTTGGCATTTTAAGTTAGGTCTAGTGACCACTTAAAACAGTTGGTTCAGTTTGGTCACTTGGGTAATGTGTCTGTTAGTGATATCTCAAAGTATAGTGATTGTAAACTTGCAAAAATGTCAGCTTTACCTTTTAATAAAAGCAATTCCCTTTCTATATCTCATTTCTCTCTTGTTCATACAGATGTGTAGAGTCCTTTCCCCATTGCAACTAAAGGAGAATCAATGTACTATATTTCCTTTATTGATGATTATAATCGTTTTTGTTGGGTGTATCATGTCTCACAAATTTGATTTTTTCCATATTTACCGCACATTTCATTCTATGGTTTACACTCAATTTTCCACCACTATAAGGACACTTTGTTCTGATTTTGGTGGTGAGTACTTCCTAACGAATTCACATACTTCTTCGCTGCATCTGAAACTATTCATCAATCTTCTTGTTATGATACTTCCGCACAAAATGGTAGAGTTGAAAGAAAATATCGGCACATCCTCGACACAGCTCGCTCACTTCTTCTCTCTTCATCTGTCCCTGCTACTTTTTGGGGAAAAGCAATACTAACCGCAGTATATCTTCTTAATCGCATGCCCACACTTCTTCTTTCTGGGATCTCCCCTTATGAAAAGTTGTTTGGACCATACTCTTAACTACTCGTTGCGTGTCTTTGGTTGTGTTTGTTTTGTCCTTCTTTCCAAATGAGAGCGCACTAAACTTAGTGCTCGCTTAGCTCTCTGTGTCTTCTTGGGCTATGGTATTCAACAAAAAGAATATCGGTGTTATGATCTTGCATCTAAACGCCTTTATGTCCCTCGTCATGTTGCGTTTCTTGAGCAACTTTCCTACTTTACTCTTCCTTCCAAGGTTTCCCCAGTCCCCAAGGAAAATTTAATTCACATAGATCCTTTTCCGCAAGACGTGCCTTCCAAGGAATTTACTCAAAGTCTTGATGTCTCTGAACTTCCTTCTACATCTCGTCCTCCAGCTGCATCTCCCCTGTTAGTTTATTCTCGCAGGCACCATCCTCCTTCTCAACACGTATCTACCAACGCTGACTCAACTCCTTCTATTTCCGTAGACCTTGTTTCCCCTGAACGGCGCTATCCTTCGCAGGAATGTACTCCGCTGTTAAGACTTGGTTTTTCCAATATCTGCTTTTCATCTTCTTATCGTGTTGTCTCATCTGCTATTCATACTAATTTTGAGCATCGATCCTATAAAGAAGCATGTACTAATCCCCAACAGATCAATACAATGCAAGAAGAATTAACTGCTCTTTAGAAGATTTGTACTTGGGATTTTATTCTATTGCCTACAAGTAAAAATCTTATTGGATGTAAATGAGTTTATAAATTTAAAACACATTCTAATGGTTCTCTGGAATGCTATAAGGCCAGATTAGTTGCCAAGGGTTTTTCTTAGGACTATGTGATTGATTACGAGGAAACATTTACACCTGTGGCCAAAATGACCACAGTTCGTAATCTAATTTCTATTGCTGCAATTCGTCAATGGCCTTTCTTTTCGTACCCTAATTTCTATTACTGCAATTTGTCAGTGGCCTCTCTTTCAGCTGGATGACAAGAATGCTTTTCTCAATGGGTATGTTAATGAGGAAGTTTACATGCATCCTCCTGTCCTTCTGCATCCTCCCGGTTCTGTCTATCTTTTCCATCGTGCTCTTTATGGTTTAAAGCAGTCTCCTAGTGTCTGGTATGAACGCTTTCAGTCAACTATTACCCAAATTGGTTTCACTATAGTCCTCATGCTTCTAACCTTTTTCTCTGCCACACTACAACTAAGATGGTTTTTTTGTTATTACATGTGGATGACATAATTATCACTGGTTCTGATATTGCGTATGCTATTCATGTGATGAGTTAACTTGCCTCTTCTCCTCGCTCCACTTATTGAGCAGCTCTGCTTCACATTCTGCGTTATATTCGTGGTACTATTTCTTAGAACCTATTCTTATCTTCATCTTCATTCTTAACTCTTCGAGCTTATGCTGATGCTGATTGGGCTGGTGATGTATCTGATTGCAAGTCTAGTACAAGCTTCTATCTATTTCTTGGTAACTCTCTCATTTCCTAGAAAAGTAAAAAACTAATTGTCATTGCTCGTTCTACTGCTGAAGTTGAATACTGTGTCATAGCCCATGCTACTGCTGATATTATTTGGCTCTGCTGGCTCCCCTCTGATTTGGGTGTCCCTCTCTCTTCTCCTACTTCTCTCTACAGTGATAATAAGAGTGCGATCCAGATAACTCATAACTCTATCTTCCATGAACATACAAAGCGTATAGAGATTTATTGTCACTTTGTTCGTCAGTATCTTCGGCTTGGTACTATTGATTGCCCCCTCATCTCCTCGTCATTGCAACTTGCCGATTTCTTCATCAAGACTCACACTTCGGCTCGTTTTCGATTCTTACTTAACAAACTCTCGCTGCTCATTGGGCTCACATCATGAGTTTGAAGGGGGGGTGAAAGTGTATTTTTTGGTTATTTTGTTATTTATTTGTTAGTTAGAGAGTAGTTGAGTCATTAAGATTAATTAGGGTTTTAGCTTTTGTCCTATTTATAATTTGTAACTTACATATATGTTTAAGCTTCTTTTATGATGAATAAAATAATAGATTAATTTCTTGGTTCTCTTTTCTATCAAGAACAAGGCAATATGTGGGCTTTATTGAAGCAAGGCGTATGTTGTCAAGAAAAAAATAGAAAAAGATAACATAAACAAGTCAAATTGAGAAAACATAGACGAGTCTAAATGAACAAAACAAAAATATCCAACAAAAAGAAGGGTAAATTAAAGCAGCCAATAATCTAGTATTTGCTTCCGTTTATCATAAGGAGAACCTAACAATCAACCACAACATCGAAAATAGTTGGACCTCTCCATCCCACATCTCATGCAACCACTCATTAATTTCATCAATATGTCTGCTAAAGATATGGGAGTTTCAATTTTGTTTAGATTCATGTTCAGCTTCTCTAGATATTGGTATGGGCAAGAGACTCCTAAAATCCACTAAATCAGTCTACCATTGTTCAATTTCTGCATTTTAGGGTTCAGAGATTTGAGCCTCATTTGTCTTTTGTGATAAGATCCATCTGACCATACAAGTAATTTATTGCAGATGCAATCAACAGTTGTCATGAAAGATGAAAGAGGTCTAGAAAATTCAAAGAGGTGGCTGCCTTGCATGCCTCTCGCACCACTCCACCAAGAGTGTGCCTTTTGCGCCTCTAATGCGCCTATGTAAAATTGCTTTGCCACAGTCTGTGTAAAGCTTGTGCCTGGGCGAGTGCTCAAGCATGCTTTGTATAACAATGATCGCCAATCAATTATCCTTTTGTCTCCAATAGAGTACTTTGGTCATCATCACATCACAACAATCAAACATCCAAAACTCTTATCTTTAAGTAGAGATTGAACTTGTAGTTAAAGTGAGTTAATCTTCATTAGTGGAGGCAACACCAAAAATATTAAGTCATTTTAGTTTTAATTAATACATATAAAATTGCTAGGATGACAAATCAACAATTAGATCGGTTTCAGTTAGACTATAGAGCTCAAGCGACTTGATGCCAGCCATTTTGACTACAATGGTAATCTAGCTCATCTATGATTTTCTTGCGAGCCAAAATGAGCTTTCTTCCGTATCTCATTCTTATGATTGGTCGCTTCACTAAGAAGGACTTAGGGTCTAAGTCTACAAAATTAATTTTCTTCTTTATGAAAGATCCCTCTGATGACCCATTACCACGCCTCCACAGAACCCTCAGAACCACGCACCAACTGCTCTTCTTCTTGGTCTAGGAAAGGAACTTCGTTGTGGCCTTTCACAAATGCCCTTATTGAGGACATTTACCATGATTCTTTTCTTCAAAAAGGAAGGGGGGGCAACGAAAGTAAAATACTAAATCGTATGAAAAATATATAACTATTTATAATATAAATATATATTATTAATGCGTGAAAAATTACCAAACCAACCCAAATCAAACTAAGTCTTTGTCTCAATCAATTAAGGTTGACTACATAAATCATTTATGCCATTCGACCCATTCTGCTCTGCTAAGGGTCATATCTTCAGTTAGTTTCATTAAGTTCATATCTTTTTTTTAATATGGCATCCAATATCAATTCAGGTTTACCTCCCCCCCTAGTGTTTCCACAACCCAAGATTTTGTCACTTTTCTTTACTACTGCATCAATTGGTGTACGTTGTATATGTCTAAATCACTTTAATCTATTTTTTCTTAACTTATCCTCAATTAGTGAGAGCCCCAACCATTCTACGAATCTTTTCATTCTTAATTTTATCTTTTCTAATATTACCATATATTCACCTTAATATTCTCATTTCAGCAACATTTACCTTATTTATGTAATCTTTCTTAGCAGCCCAGCATTCTGTCTCATATAAAATCGTTGGTCAAATAGATGTCTTATAAAATTTTTCGTTTAATCTTATAGGAATTCATCGATTGCATAGAACGCCAAAAGCACTCCTTCACTTCAGCTAACCAACTTTAATTCTATAAATTACATCATTTGCAATCTCTCCATCTTTGTTAATAATCAAACATAGCTAACGAAAATATTCACTCATACATATCATTTGGTTTTAAATCTTTACTTATTTACTATTAATACCCCTATTACTACTAAACTTATATTCTATATATTCAGTTTTATTTCTATTTACTCGAAACCATTTTGACTCCAAAACCTTATCCATATTTCTAACTTAGTGTTAACTCCACTCTTAGTATCATTCACTAAGACAATATTATCCACGAACAACGTACACCATGAAACATCATCGTGAATATGTCTAATCAGTTCATCTACAACTAAGGCAAAGTGATAACTACTCAAAGCCGTTCATTGGTGTAATCTTACCGTAATTGGGAATTCAATTGTTTCTCCTACAGGTGATCTAATTGTTGTGGCAACTCCATCATACATATCTCTTATCACATCAATGTAACCCTTTGTCACTCATTTTTTCCCCAATGGCTAATGCTCACCATATAAGTATATCGTAAGCCATTTCTAAGTCAATAAAAATCATATAAAGATCTCTCTTCTTATCACTATATTTCTCTATTAATCTCCTTAGTAAGTAGATTGCTTCCATAGCTGATCTACTAGGCATAAAACCAAGTTGATTCCGTGACACGGTTGCTGTTAACCTTAGACGATGTTCAATCACTCTTTCTTATAGCTTCATTGCATAACTCATCAACTTAATACCTCTATAGTTGTTACGATTTTGAATATCTCCTTTATTTTTATATATAAGTACTAGAATACCCTTTCTTCACTCTCTGGCCATTTTTCTAATCATTATGATTTTATTAAATAACTTTATTAACCAAGACACTTCCATTTCACCTAAACATTTCAAAACCTCCACAGGAATACCATATGGTCTTAAAACTTTATCTGATTTTATTCTTTTTATTACAATATTCACTTAAAACTTTCTCAAAATAGATTTTTCATCTTTCCTTAATCTCCCCATCCTTTAGTAACACCCACGAATCCTCTCTTTTTATTCATTTAACTTGAGTAAGGTCTCCTGTTCTCCTTTCTCTCAAGTTTATAGATCTTCTTTTCTCCCTCTTTGCTATCTATTCTGGTATAAAAATCATCAAAAGCTTTCAATTTACCATCTCTAATGGTTCTCTTAAGGCTCTTACAAATTTGTTTATAGGTCCAAAAATTATCCTCATATCTATCATTTTGCCACTTTTTAAATCATTCCTTCTTTACTTTTACTATGACTTGAACCTCGTGATTCCACTACTAAGTTTCATTAGTTATAAAACATTTTCCCTTCGACTCTCCAAGAACTTCTTTCGATATTTTTTTAATGTGTTCTTCTATTGTGCTCCACATAGCATTAGTATTCTCTTCCAAATCCTACCTTACTTCTTTACACATTTTGTCCTTAAAATTCTCTAATTTCTCAAGTTTAAGATTCCAACATCTACTTCGTGGGATTCTAATATCTCTTCTTACTTTATGTTGTCCCTTAATGTGAATACCTAGTACCATAACTGATGCCGGATGGTCGGCAATTAAAGAAACTAGAAACTAAAGAACAAAAAGTAAATTCTAAAACTAACAATCTAAACTTAAAAGCTCAATTTTTATTCATTCAAAATCTGCCTAATACATTGGATGACCAACTTATTTATAGGTTTAACCCTAATTTAAAAAGAGAAACTTGAATCCTTGACTAAAGGAAATAATATCATATCATACCCTAAATTAATTGAAAATAAAATAAAACAATATCTAAATATAATATCCTAAATTCATATATTGGCATTCCATATATTATCCACATCAATAACTCTACGTTGTGATATTAAACTCTCTCTAGGAATCATCTTGCAATCTTTACATACTAGGTAGTGTAAATTTCTAATAAGAAAATAATCAATTTGATTTTTATGAGACCCACTCTTAAAGGTTATTAAGTATTCTCTCTTTTCAATGCATGAAAAGAAAAACTAAAAACTATTTATTATTAGTAATTCTGCAATATACTATATTTCCCATCATCCAACACAATCACAAAACTATACATGAAAAATAATTTATCATATCTTTTTGTATGAGCAATAATAAAAATATCACTAATGGATACATAGTATACAAGAGAGTAATGGGATACCAAGTGACCTTTGGCCTTAATGGTGTAGAAATTATACACCCAAATTGGAGGTAGAGAGTTCAAACTTATCAAGTCCAAGGAATGTGTGGGGGTGGGTGCACATCCATTTACCGATTAAAACAAACAAAAAGTTATCCTCAAATAAGAAGAGAACAAAACAAAAAGGACTCAAGACAAAAGAATAACAAATCAGACTGAGATTTCCAAGAAGTCTTGTTCTTTGTTCTTGAAAATTTTCAAAAGGTTTTATGTAGCTATATTTAATTACACTTTGTCCCTTTTTGATTCAAACTTTTCGTTACTTGATTAGAGGCTAACATTCCTTCTCTTCACTTTTTAGTTCTTTTCTTCTTTTCTTCTTTTCTCTTTTTTTCTCTCCTTTTTGGTGTGCTTCTTCTCCATCTTCCTTTTCTTCTATTTTTTTTTTTTTGCATCTCCTCTACCTCTTCTTTGCTTCTTCTCAATCTTTTTTTTCTGTCCTCCTTTTCTCTATTCTTTCTCTGCTCCAGTGTGGGGATGGTTAGGGAATGGTTGTCTAACCGGTTTGTGAAAGAAATTATTAGCCCATATATAAATAAACCTAGTTAACATTAACCCCAAGCAAGTTACTGAAGTCCAAACTTATTGCACGAAAGATGCGCCCGAGAATCCACAAACAACGGAAATGAACATAGATTCACGAAGATAGATTCATGCATCTTAAAAGTATGGTATCAGATCGTTAGATATAATAAAATTGTTTTATGAATGATAAATGTTACTTTCTAGTCATACACTAAAATTTGTGCTTATAAATGAAGGGCCCGAGATCCCAAGATACAATGATAGCGCATATGAATCGAATCAAACACAGCTCAGGACAGGAACTATAGCATACAAAAAACTAGACAGCGCCGAACCATCCTGACAGACAGGGCTACTGTCCGGACAGAACCTGTACGGAAAAATTGTATATTTTCCTAAACCCTACAAACTGAAAACCCGGTACACCTATAAGATGAAATAGGAATTATACCTGCATGATCTCTCTGATTTGATCACGTTTTAGCACTTGAACTTGAATTAAAAAATTAACACAGCAAATGACCGGCAATCTTTTCTCCGTTTACATCTTCTGGTGTATTCTCGAATGCCAAAACAAGAACAGAATGTAGGCTCTGATCTTTCTTGTTCCCAACCTTATCTAGTTGCCTTCTCTTTTTTCTGGTTTTCACAAATACGTGGAAACCCTAAGGAGATTATGAGAGACTGATATGTATCACGTGTGTTCTACTAATCAGGGTTATAACGGCATATATATAGTCTATAGTAGGAACCTAAAGAGTAAATAAGACACGAGTATCTAATGTAATTAGGGAAAACTACTTAAACCCAAAAGCAATTTCCTAAAAACATAAATTACAATTCGCACCACTAAAGAATCATAATTGCGCTCCCGGCCTTATTCTCAAAATCGAACTTTTGAGCTCCTATTATTAAATACTTATTATTCTCCCCATATTAAAATTACAGATACACGTCAATTAAATTAAATTACTGACAATTACATTTAATCGACCTCTTCCATAATTTCGTAAAACCTTTCGCTTAACTTATTTGATATGTCGGATTATAAAATCCATATGCAGAGTTTGACATAATCAAAACATATAAGTTTTCTTAAAGCGGTATCATCAATTCCTTGCCGAGACATGAATTCCGTCAATAATTAATATCCATCATCTATGTAATGTTGTTATCCGACTTATTTGGATAATTGACCCATAAAAGATCGCACCTTCTAATGAATCAAGATTACAAACACTAAATATACGTATCTAATAATTATTTCAAGATTACGAGCATAAGCATACATAATAACTATAGAGTGTAAATTAATTTATATAGTTAGTATAAAATTAATTACCTCAACCCGGTTCTGTTCAATACACACAAAGTGTACTAGCACACTAAATCGAAAGCTATAGTCAAAACTATACCGTTCCCCGTAACCAAGACAAGTCTACTAAAATACTATGCTACAACCGTACCGATTGTGTGTCTAATTCCATCTAAGACTGTAAATCAAAAACTTATATTCTAAAAGAACCGATAATCTGGTCTTCTGTGTGTAATCCAAACTCTACACACTAAATTAACTATTATGTAAAATAAAAGACACCCATGCACAACATTAAGTAAATAATGTAACGCAAACATTGCTTATATAAATTTTCATTAAAATAAAAAAAATAGTTTTTATTAATAAATAAAAACAATACTAAAACATCAAATACACAGTATGATTTTTAGTATATAATTCTAATAATAAATTACAAACATATGTATATGCACATACACACATGTGTACGTATTCATAATATATGAACTATAGAAATCAACAAGCATCTTTGCACAGATATATGGATACGGCATTTCAATTATAGACATGTCTATGCAACATGCACACATAATTATGATTACCCATCTCATCTCACCCCCACTTCTTTTAAGAAAAATTTGCAGCATTTTACTTTCTAACCATGGTAAACCTCTTTAATAAACTAAATCAATACCACAGGAAAGTCCATATTTCAGCAAAACAGATGAGTGACAGATTGGCAAGTGTCCCAACAAGTGTTGACCAAATGTCCAATGAACTCTTTTTAAAAGCTGAACAGGTTGAAGAGTGTTCGGACATGTATAAAAGAGGCTCCAAGAAGTGGACGCATCTGACACTAGTAAGGAGTAAGACAAGACACTGTTCCTTCTAAATGCCTATGCTTTTAGCCTTAATTAGTAATTACTTGGACCACAAAATCAAACAAACTGCTCAACAAAACAAACCCATGAAAGTAACACCCATAAACCCAAGGTTAAACTGAAAATCTATGTCCCTCATTTAGGCCCCAGTTTGGTACCATTTACGTTTAGGCCCCATTTTGTAACACTTTACAGTTTTTTTTTTTTCATTTACAATAAAGAGAAAACATATTTTTGTTTATTTTTCTAAAAAACCAAAAACCACAGTTGGCAAATGTGTGCTTTTCTAAAATTTTGATTTTGTAACAAGTGAGAGCTGGCTGATTGAGGTTGCTAGCTGGAGGTGAGACACCCAAGAGAATTGTTGGAGGTGTGGACGCCTTTCGTAGCCGGATGTGGTGATAAGTAACAGCGACTGGAGGTGATCCAGTGACAGCAATAGATAGTAGTGAGTTTGGAGCGCTCAGAGGTAAGAGAGTTGGTAAAGATGGTCTGCAACGGCCAAAGGTGGTGAACAAAAGTGAGAGAAATCATTAATAATAATTACTGTAGGCGGTGACAAAGATTAGTAATGGAAGAGAGAGAAAGAGACGGTCGAAAGTGGTGGAGTAAGGAGAAGGAATGAGAAGTTGTTTACAAAACAAGGCAGCTTTTTTATTTACAAACATTTAGTAAATTTTGAAAGCTACTTACATTCTTTTGAAAACAAAACTACTATCAAACGTGTGTTTGTTTACAATTTACCAAAATCTTTGAGAATAAAAAACAAACAACAATAATGTTAATACCATGAATTTGATATTCGCCACACATCCCACTAATTTGATATTTCCCCTTATTCTTTCTTTTTTGCAAACCCTCAGCGATCATCCTATCCATCAAGTATAGCTCCTTCACATTGATCAATTTTCAGAAGAGAATGCCTTGAAATAAAGCATTGAAGGTGGAGAAAAATGTATTCAAACGTGAACCACTTCTGCAACTATTTATGCTAAAAACACACGTCTGAGAAAAGGGCTCTATAAGATCAACTAGCATGAAGCATCTGGTATTTGTATCTGAAAATGTAATTTCTTTTCTCAATTATTGAATAATGCTTTTCTTTCTATGCTATGTTGCATATAAGAGCTAACAGCTACTATTTATTCAGAAAGGAACTACATATTCTTGATTATATACGTTTTTGTGAATCCCATTTTTCCTTTTGGAGTGTTTTTGTGAATGCTTTCCCTCCAAAACAGAATAAAATACAAGGAAATTGATTCAGAGTATTTTGATCTGGTGATCTGGTAGGTCAGAGCCTTTGGCAATGGCTCTGGGTTGACAAAAATGAAAATTAAATTTAAACCAATTTGATTTTAAGGCGGACCATTGTGACTAAGCCAATTGAAACAGAAGCAAGTTGCACCCACAGCAGCAACAATCAAGTTGAATTAATTAATTAATATCAATGAATGACACCAAAAAAAAAAATTATAACCCAAAAAATACTAGGAAAATAAATAAACACCTTTAAATCTGCTTTAGCTCTTTTACGAGCAACTAACAGCTCTTCAAGAATTTCTGGAAGTATTCCCTGAAATGAAATTAAAGATTTTTTTCATGTATTAGTTTCACCCACGTACAAGAGTAGATAATATTCGAAACTACACCAATAAAGAGGTTTAACCTTTTGTAAATTAGATTTAACAAATGTTTCACCAGATGGAGTTTTGTTAACACATTCGGGTGGGAGATTGAGTTTATGAACATCTTCGGGTGTTACCTTCATGGAAGTCCACAAAATTAACATTAAACATATAAGTTTCGCTAATGAAAACTATGATGCTTGAAGAGTTAAATTAAAGTCAACTCTAGATTCAACATAAATTGAATAACTTCTTCGTTAAAATAGAAAAAGTATTTCACCAGAGTGCAGTAACATAAATTATATGCCATCATGATTGATGGATATAGAGATGCAAAATCCAGTGTTGCAATTGGCTTCTCATAGAATCCTGCCCTGGCTTCCAAAACCTACATTGAATAAAATCCAAAAAGTCAGAGAGAGAGAGAGAGAGAGAGAGAGAGAAAGAGAAGATCCATTTCTAACTGGTAGGTACTTAATTGAAGAAGACGACCCAAAGTCAGATTAAAGACCAGTTAGAAAACTGTGAGAGGAAGCAGTTTTGCTGAGCACTAGTTATCTATCTATACAGTATCTAGCCATCTTCCTCCCCTCTGTTTATCTATCAAACTACATGGGAAAATCAAATTGAAATTAGAAAAGAGTGCCACAATAATTTTCTACAATAGTACTTAGTTGTATGTGCATGCAATTATGGTAGCACATGTCTGCTACCCCATCATAACCTAATATCAAGCTTTACATGTGTCAAGGTTTTAAATAATGGTAGGTATGTATCCGGATATTGACCTCTGCTACCAATATATACCAATAATTAAGTTGATTACGCCGAATATCGACCAATACATGGCTGTAAAGCTAACACCCATATGTATCCTGTTGCTGCTAAATATAACATTGAATTATATACAAGAGTTAAAGATGTTACAAAATCAGATCACGGTAGTCATTGAAAATGAAAAAACAAGGTAATAGAGAAGAAAGAGAGAACGTGACAAAGAACGAAAAAGAAATTTGAAAATGAGGTCACAGTAAGCTGTCAAGAGTACTGTGTTTATAACTTTATATGGTGTCCCAGGAAGGAAATTTTGGTCCTTCTAATGCCATTACTTTTCTTAAGGTTTGTAAATTTATTAAACATTCAGAAAAATTATCCAAAATCATCTCTTTAGCTATATCATTAAAACAAATCAGAATCAAATAACACATATTACAAAAGAAAAAGTATTTAGATTTAAATCATTAATGAAAATAATTATTATTGTAACGACCTACTGCCAGCTGGCCAAGTAACCATCGAAAGTGGCCTTCTAAATTGGCCCAACTTAAGGTCCAGTTACTTTAGTAGAAACTGGTGTTTCAATATATACTTATCTAGCTTCCCATCCACAAGCAATGTGGGATGGGTTAATACATTCTTGCACGTTCAATAATGTAACATGCTCGTTGCGGCTTATGGCCCTATAACTCTTCTTGACTGGCAAATGTGGATAGCAGGTCATATGCGAGCAAAGAGCAGCCCATATGCGGGCATAGGGTGCACTACCCTGGGGCCTTTACCCCTCTCTCAGGAACCTCTATTCCTCCACTACAATCCACGGAGCCCATCACGCAACACAAGTCAGTCAGATGTCACTTGTAATGACCCACGAGCAGCCAGCTCAGTAACCTTTGAAAGTGAGCTTATCAACTTGACCAAAAGCTTAAGCAAAGGTTACTTAAGAGTATCAACTAGTGTTTTATTATATGCCAATTTAACATTTCATCAACAACTGATGTGGGAGAGGTTATTACAATTATTCCTAGCTAATGTCAAGCACCAACAGATAAATCTATACTTCATCATCCTACCTCCATGTTGAATTTATCTCAGTACTAGTCCCCTGATTGAAACAAGGCCTACAAAACACTTTCATTACTTTATGAAAGCATAACATCCACACAAAAATATTCCACATCCATGTAGTTCTTTCACATCATCCAGCATCCATCTTAATATTTTTGTTGTCACATGGTTTTTTTATTTTCCCGCCAACGTCATTTAGTTACAAGGTGGTTTGGAAGCACATGTCAACCACATTACCTGTCTGATCACTATGGTCGATCTTCATTAACATTATCATCAGTTGCCTCTATCATAGCTAATTCTATTTGGTTTTGGTAGAGTTACCCTCTGAAGTTAATTATTATCCTGGTTCGCCTCCATCACCGCCCAATGATTTCCATTACTACGTCAGATTATCATCACCTTTTCCCTCTACTATCATTGCTGATTGTCTCCATAACAGTAAAAATACAAAACAGAAACAAAAACAGAAAACTAATTACGCGTATTTGGAGTTTGTTCGTAAAACCTTGTATTGGATGACAGGTTAGGCCGGTTGAAATTCTCCGTCACAAATAAAAAAAAAGTACGACCATTTTCATGGGATTTCAAGATGACTATTTTTTCTTTTAAAATCCACCAAAACAATTCCTATTTTAAACTCCATATATTCCAATTAATACAAATATACACAAGGAAAGATGGGTTTGCAATCCCATTGACAAGGGCGTGAAGAAAGCATATCAGAGGCTATGAAAGCCTCACCAAATCCCACAGCTGAAAACTATGACAGCAAATGCATCAAGTCCAACGTCAGAAACTATAATAGGGTAAACCCCAATTGTCTCAACAATAATTGTAAGTATCCAGCTAGCCTGGCTAGCTCCCTTCCTTTATTTGTTTAGTAATAAGTTTGGCTACCGCTAAAAATTACAGTTCTCCACCTAAAAATTATTTTCCTACATGGATGCATTGTACAATTAATAATTTACTTACACTTTTAGAGCATTAAGATTTTTGGAGGAGAACACGCATGCGAGACCCACCCAACTGATATTGGTGTTTCATCATCTCGAGAAAAAATGGAAAATGCACTGTAGTGAAGGCCAAAATCAATTATGTGTAATATTCCATATTTCGGCTAGCTCATTAGGACCCTAATAGTTGTGATAATCTCACAAAACCCTACATCGTAAGGAGATTATCAAATTCTTTTAAATTTGAACCCACACCTTTTATTTTGGCCCATATATATATACCCATGTGCATATATATATCCATATATATGTTACATAAAATAAATAAATAAATGCATGTTCCCATGCATGTACCTATGCATGTACATGATTTGAATTATGCATGTATTGGAAAGGAAGCTATGCATGTATCATGTACCTATACATTTACATAATAGTACTATGCATGTATCGAAGAGGAAGCTATGCATGTATCCATGTACCTATGCATGTACCTATGATGATAGAACTATGCATGTACCTTTCCTTTATATAAAGACCCACCTCTTTTCCTTTCCTACTGGTTGTTTTGGCACTCTTGAGAGAATTATAGAGAGAAAAAGAGATAAGAAGAAGAAAAAGAAAGAGGAAGGAAGAAGAAAGTGAAGATTTTACGCAAAAGCTAAGTCATTTCATTTTTTGTCAAGACTCTCCAAGGTAGGAACCTCCTACTACTCTATTTTCCTTCTCTATGAGCACCTCTCAAACAACCTCTAATAAGATTAAAGAAGAAGAAAAAAAGAATAGAACTATCAAAACGAAGAACTAGTTATAATTCGGTTGGGTTGAACCATTGTCTTTTCTTATTCTTCTTTTGACTTGTTGAATATGTTATATACCTGTTTTAGTTCTCTGGAATTTCTATTTTTGTGGGTGGTTTGAATGTATGGAACTATAGTTTAATTTAAGAAAGAAAAAAAACAAAGTTTAACGGTCAAAATCGAAGAAAAATTACTTTCCTCTTCTTACCCAATTTTATTGAGGAACCAAACAGAGCCTAAATAAAAATCTGTTTTTACTGGAGCTTCCTTGGGATGTTTTTAACAT
The DNA here is from genome assembly GCA_034768845.1 of Heliamphora exappendiculata. Lineage (NCBI taxonomy): Eukaryota > Viridiplantae > Streptophyta > Magnoliopsida > Ericales > Sarraceniaceae > Heliamphora > Heliamphora exappendiculata. The sequence continues at coordinate 22,137 of JAOTRH010479009.1, forward strand.
GTATAATTTTTGGTAAAGCCTAGAAATGTGTTTTGGTCATCCAAACAAAGTCCTTACGGTATTGTGCCAAAAGTGACAGCAAAACAATCCATTTTCCCGAATTTTATAAAAATATAGAAATATTCCCTATGGACAAATTTTATGTCCACAGCTAGATGTTTGAGTTATTTTTCATTTAAAATTTATTTGAAGAATTTTGGTCAGATGGTTCGTTGTAAAGAGCATTTTTCTCAAGCAATGTTATTTTTTGAACAGTTTCTGTTTAACCCTTTTTATCTCATATTCAGAGACTGTTCAGGACTTCGCTTTCTTCTCGAAAAAGTTTCCTAACATGTATATCTATCATCCCGTCAAATTTCGTTATAAACAAGTGCTGTTTGGTATTTTAAAGTAATTTAATTTGAGGAAAATTTAATCCGGAATTTTAGTTTAAGTGATAGGTGGTAACTTATGTGTTGCACTTGTTTCATTTCTTAAACTTGTGAAACATGAGTTTGTCTTACATTACCATATCAAGTTTGGATATATTGAAGAGTGATGTTATTACATGTTATACGCATGCGAGCTTCGATCATGATAATGTATGAAAAACCAAACGCTGAACTTCGAACAAAACAATTCTTTCGAAAAAATTGGGTTTTGACTAGGGTTAGGGTATGAGTGGTGGTGTTAACGTTTGAGGGAGGGTCCATGTACGTCTTGAGCCATACTATGTCATGAGCCATGCTTTGTCTAGATCCGCAGGAATCACAATCCGCATACACTTAGTATGGTCAGGAACAAGATCTACGGTAAACCGCTCCACGTCTTTAGCCGCATACAAGTAGTATTGTTCGGGAGCGTGTGGATGCGGCAGGCAAAGTGGTTGAGAGCATAGCAAATAGGAACGCAATAGTACCGTGGATATAAGTGCCCGTTGTGGAAACGTGACAGTGTGGTATGGGATAGGTTCTCTTGGTGAGACCTGGAAAACAGTTTCTTTGAACAATTATACGAAAACTTCTATGAACTGCATGTTTGTATTGTAATTGATCTTCACCATATATGTATGCTTTATGTTGTTTTGAGTATGTGTAATAAGTGTGCAATAGTAGAGTGGTGGTGGTTTCTATTGGGCATTGCAGCTTATGGCGTATTATGTCAGGTGAACAAGAGTTTAAAGAAACAGCCCCACAACGTGACTTGGTTTTCTCGGGTGTGGAAGGATCGAGCTCTTGGATTGGGGAGCAGATATGTCAATTCTTAAAATATCCTATATATGTAGGCGGAAACAGGGGGATGCATACTGGCTGCCAAAAGTCTCGCAAATAGGCCCGGGGGATGAACCATGGCTAACCACAAGTGTCGAACCTTCCGCTTAAAGTTTGGAAGAGCTTGTTTGAAGTTCGAATGTAATAATTTTTAAGTTGTTTTGAGACTCTTGGGCTACAATATTTAAAAACGTTGTTGAACGTATGTTTAAAGTTTTAATAAATTATCTAGTTGAATCAATATAAATATTATTTTTTAAAAATAAAAATAAAATTCATTAGCTATTTTCTCGTAAATAATTACGAATACAAAGTTCTTTTGTAACATAAGATGTCCCTAAAAATTGAGGTGTCACATTATGTGCATTAAGAAGCCTGTCAATTTAAGTTGTAATTGGCAGATATGTCATTTACGTTCGGTTAATGTTGTGAGTAGAAATACAAAAATTGTAATTTATTGTTAGGATTTAGACTCTAGATTAGTTTGGCAATCTATTTGAAAAACACTAGTCAATTTATTTTTAATCTTTAACCTCAATTTACTTGTAAATCATCTTCTTTCATTCCATGTATAAAGTTTTTTTAGTTGAATCCACTAAGCCATGGGTGTAAGTTTTGAAGTGGTTCCGAGTTTGGATGCTTGTGCTGCAAGATATATCCGACGGATCAATGGACAGATTGATACGGATCGATCACCAATCAATTGGTGACCAATCGATCGGAATGAACAACAACTGCAAGCATCGAAAGACAGATTGATGGACAGATCAATATGAATCCATCACCGATCAATAAGTGAACAAACCGATCGCTTAGTCTTTTAGCAGGAGAACCATATATCATCTTTTGAGGCTTCAGCAGCTGGTAGCTTTGCAGCCACCATCTCTCTTTGCACTACAGAACTAGGAAAAATGTTCTTCAAGGGTCTTTAAGTGGGCTATTTATTGTTTGATGATACTTGAGATGACGATAAATTATTAAAGCTTATTTGGAAATCGTCAAGGCTTATCCTTCCTTATCTTCTACATTGCTCATTGTGCCTCTTGGGTGGATTGTTAGGAGTTAAAAGTTCATGGTTGATTCCGACAACATTCAAGCACAGTTTGGTGCGCGTGGATTTGGCAAGAGTAGACTTACATCCGTATGTTATCGATTCAACGAAGGTTTTGTAAGATCTTTTGAATCCAAATATTTCTCATAGTGCTTGATTCATGATCAGTGGTTACGTGATTTTCCTCCCCATCTCGAGTTTTCCACGTTAAAACTGTGTGTCTATGGATGTTTGATTCTTTGTTCCTAATTGCTCGTCTTTTAGTTATTCTAGTTTAGGGGTGAGGTTTGTTGAGGGTTAATCTCTTAATTTATATCAATTAGTGCAAATCAACTCAAAAAAGGAATTTCAATTTTCCTAGGGTAAATTAAAAAGATTTGTATCACCTCAAAAAAGATAGGATAAATTACACTAACCTCCCTTGAGATTTCGGTCACATACAGTCAAACCCACACGTTTGGGATAATTACATTGTCACCCTTAACGTTTAATTTTGTATTACATTTCAGCCCACACCATTAGTCAATTAACGTTGACCAATAAAATTACCTACAAATGAAATTTTATTTTCATATTTACCCCTGCCAGGTCGGCGGTGTTAACTTGTGAATTAAACCCCTTCCTTCTTCTGTTATGTTTAACATAAGCTAATTTGTTTTCTATTTCCTTGTGAATTATTTTTTATTAAATTTTTAAATATATTTTTATGATCAGATCTGTTCATTATGTAGAGTTCGTCGAGCTTATTATTCATATAAAAATTAAAATTCATTTGATACCTGTAACTAAGTGATTGAATAATATTTATTTAACAATTTTTTTAAAATTATAATTATTATTTATTTATTTATAAATTAACATTATGCGATCACTTAATTACAAGTATCGGATCATCCTAAAGTTTTTTTATAAATAATAAACTCAACGAAATTTATGTAATAAATAGATCCAATTATTAAAATATATTCAAAAATTAAATAAAAAAATAAGTTCAATTGTAATAAATCTCTCTCTCTCTCTCTAACCCTTGGTCGCTCTCCCTCTCCCCCAGCTGCGACACCACCCACCGCCGCCGGCGCCTCCTCCGGGGACTTCCACCACCGCTCTCTTCCAACGTCTCCCTCTTTTTATCTCTCTGTTATCTCTCTCTCCTCTATATGTATGTGTGTGTGTGTGTGTATATATATAGTTTATTATTATATTATTATTATGTTATTATTATCCAGCGTGTGTGGGTGTATGATTGTAATAGTGTTCTC
>JAOTRH010479020.1:0-25696 GCA_034768845.1 Heliamphora exappendiculata
ATATATATATATATATATATATATATGCACACACCACCAGCCATTGCACACACGTGTACACACAATCCACTTTTATGACACCTAACACAAATTTGTATACATTTAATATTAAACCTTTTAACTTTATAATATTATACTTAAACCCACAAAAATTAATATTTAATATAATAAATTCCTCCTAACAATAAATTTTATCTTAAATTAATTTAATTATTTATATATATATATACAAATAAATAAATAAAATGGGTCTCACAGATGGGCAAAGAGATGAGTTGCATTGTGGTAGCAAATGAGGAAGACCAAATGCTGTTGGAAGCCTTATGGCGTTTTGCTCCGATACCAAGTCGGAAAGGCTCACAATGAAAGAAATATATTGCTGCTCTCAAAATTAATTTATCCGAGAGCATAGGTTCTATCATTTATATAGGATTCATAGGATAATTGAAAGAAATATACATTAGGATGGGAATGCATAATCAATGATAGGGATATACATAATCAATTAAGGATATACAAGGGATTAGATGATGATTCTGATTGATAAGGGATGAAATATTAATTCTAATTTATTGATATGAGATCAGATAGCGAGTCTAATTGGTACGTGGTCTAACAACTTTTCATTCAGTACTTATATATCTTTGCTTTTATTTTTGTTAATTTATCACGTAAATCAGTAATAAGTTAAAGAAGTCTGGCAATGTATAGTATTGCACATTGTTTAAAATAATATTTGTAGTTAAATGTTGCCAAATGCTGAGAAAGCACTAAGAAGATTTTCACAGTTAAATATTAGAAAAAGAGCCTAATGTCTGTCATAAATATCAAAGTTTAACCTTAAAAAGAAAGGTATACAGATATCATGATTATTCTGGACAAAAAATAAAATTATACAAAGCAATCTTATAATGAGAAATAAGTTCACTAATTGGGTGGAATAATAATGCTATGATAACTATGTGATAGTTCCAACATTTGAGTACCATATGATGTAGTATTTCATGTGTAGTGTTTAAAAATAAACAATAAGTCCGTAAAATGATATCAATACTACATATTAGATGTCACATCATGTGTTACTCCAATAGGATCATCAAATATAATTACAATAGCATCTATCGGTGGAATATCCAAACTAGATCTGGCCCAGGAGAAGAAGGAGAGATTCATTGTGGGCAAACGTGTCAAATTAGGTTTGAATAAGGCTAAGGCCCAAGAAGAACACAGCAGTCTCAGCCCAAATGAAAACCGAATGGGCAGAATTCAGATCTCCAGGGTGTCAGGATAGGCGCATAGACAGCCTAATCAAAACTCTCAAGCTTGTTTGTGTTCGATGGGCGTTTTAGGCCTATAGAGTGATTACTAAACTAGTAGGTTCACTAATTTGAGTTTGGTTTGATTTTTTTTTTTTGGTTGGATAAGTATTTTCACGAGACTTTAAAATAAATTAGGAAACTCGGCTAGGGTTGGGTGCTAATAGTTCAGTTCAACTGGATTGGACAAAAAATGACAATATTGCCCTTACTTTCTAAATTAATACTAACTATATCTTTATTCTCTTATTTTACAGTCACTTTATCTTCTGTTTGGCTGAACTTTTTTTCAAAATTTCTTTTTTTAATTTTTTTTAAAAAGTCCACTTGTTTGGTTTTCAACTGTAATTAATTAGGTTTTTTCACAACATTTTACATTTACTTTTTTTTTTACAAAAAAGCTAAAAAAATCATAAATCCTAAAGAAAAGCTAAGCCTAACACACGCTAAAACAGATTCGGCGTTTCTGTTTATTTTTTCCTTTTCTTTGTATCTTGTCCAACAAAAAAAATTACAAAAAAGAAAAGTAAGGATTTTATTTTCACTAAATCCTTCAAAGCACCGAGGTGAAATCTCAAGCCTTAATGGGAAGACGACACAGTGGGAAGACTAAAGCATGGGGGAAGACGAAGCAATGCTATGGGAAGACGAAATAGGGGGAAGACAACAGCGTAGAAGACGACGAAAACTGTGGAGGAAAACGAAGAAAGAAAAAAAAAAAGAAAAAGAAAAGGATTAAGGGAGGGTGCTGATGCTAAAAGAATAGGATAACATATGATTTATTCTATTAAAACAAGTAAGGATAATATCAGAAAATTACAAATTTAATCTAATGCAACATGCATAAATCAAATATGTTTTAGTGTAATTCTTTACCTAATTCTATGCAAATCAAATATGTGAATTACTAATCCGATTTCGTCACTAATTGTTGAGTGTATATTTTGTATTCTGCGGATCTATATAATTAGTATTTTTTTTACATGTATTTGGACTGAACTAGAATCGTGAATTCACAAGACGTTTAATATGTGTAGAAGTTTATAATTATAAGAGGCTAGGATTTTGGGTTTTCTATAAATAAGATAACTCTAGTTATCGTATGGAGAGTGCATTAATTAAAGGGGATAGAGATGTATGGAGAGATGAAAAAATACTAAGAGCACGTGAGTAACTTTTGAGCAGGAAAATAAAGTTTGTTTCAGGACTTGGGTTGTGAGAATCGAATTTTGAGGTGTTTTTGATCTCGAAATTGTATTTTACAGTTATAGTGAATTTTTCTCGTTCTCGTAGAACTATGCAGGTTGTGCCGAACCAAATAAATCATTGTGTGATTTTTTTGTGTGCACATGTTTTTGTTTCCGTTCGTGTTCGAGGTTTGGTGCTCAAATCCCAACACTAATGCCATCTCATTCATAATTTTTATAATATTATTTTCACTTCATTATTAATCTCACCTAATTACCTACACTAATTATTAAATGAGTCCTCAAATCTTACTCATAGTGTTAATTGGTGTTAGGTCCTATTTTAAAGAGTTCATTAAAGATAAGTCACACTCACTAGTTATCTATTTCATTAAGTCCTTTTTTTTAATTTAAATTCTCATCTACTTATTGATAATCTTACCCTTAATATATTAAAACATGATAGATGTATATTTGGATGTATGTATGTCACTACACTTAATTGGTATGTTTTTTAATGTTCTTAATTAACTTTCGGTTATGGTAATATCCATTTTCAATCTTCCCACAGTTTTGTTCTTCAATTGGCTCATTTCAATTTTCTTGATTGAGAAGCGTAGTTTTGTTACAGTTTCGATCATTATGTCGTCTTCTTCTATGCCAAATGTGAATTTTTACGAATTAATGTGCTTTTGACAATTTTTAATCGGTCAATTCTTGTGTCGTTTCCAATTGTAAAGTGTCATTTGGGTTATTTGCTATTAGTTTTTTTTTTTTACTATTTATGTTGTTGCAAGAAATGAGAATTTTTAAGTTTACAAATGTGAAATGACAATTTTCTGATTTTATATGAGTACAATGTTCTCATTTTCTACAACATAATTAAATTCTAAATGTGTGCTTTTAATGTTCTTATTTTCTACAATATAACTAAATGTGAACTTGTGTACTTCTAATATTTAATACAATGAACTTCACTAATTTGATGGGCGTTAATTGAGCCTCTTAACATTTTGTGTTGAGAAAATAAATTTATATTAGAAAATGAGAACTTCTATAATTTTGTTTGGAAAATGAGAATGGTTAGAATTACTTTTAAGAACCCCCCATATTATCAACAACTGAAAATAACATCAGCATACTTGTCCACTTCATTTGATTTTTCCTTTGAACGTGTTTGTGCCATTTCACAAAATGAGAACTTCTATATTTATTTATCCTAACAAAAAGAGGATTTTTTTTTGTCCTGAGTGTTCTGGAAGTTTTAAAACTTAAATCATAATTTTTTAACATTTTAAATTAAAAATTATTTATAAAATATTTAATTGGCCATCTGCCAAAAGGAGTTAGCAAATCTAGATATTTCAATTTTAAGAAGACGTTTTTTTGAAAATATTTTCTAATTCCTTAAAATAGATATTCTAGGAAATTTTTTGAAAAGAGATTCAAGTTTATGCTAGGAGGGTCTTTAAAAGTGATTTGGTTGAAAAACCATTAAAAATTTTAAATTCCTAGAAAACATTTAAAAATATCTATTAAAAGGATATATATACATATATACATATATTTTTGTACTATTACATAATAAAACATTATTGAATCTCTTTTTTTATTAGAGGAATGAAATTTTATTACTTTAATAAAAAAATCATTACAATCAAATTCGAGGGAGCAAGCCCAATCTTGACTAGTGTCATTCCAAACAAAGATACCATAATTCAAAAGGTTGAACCTCGCAAAGGCATAAGCATAGTTGTTGCCTTTTCCTTTAACATGCAAGCAAAAGGGTGAGTTGAAGGAAGATAATAGATCCTTACACTCATATATAATGTGACTAATTGCTAAGACATCCTCTCTCCTAATTTAGAAATTGTTGTCACAATACTGGAACAGTCGGTCTCGATCATAACCTCATTAAGCTCCATCTCTTTTGCAAGAATGACACCAGCCCAAAAGGCCACAACTTCAGTGACCTGTGATGAGAAAGACCCAGCTAGGCGCTGGGCACGTGCGCTGACAAATAGCCCTGTAAAGATCCATACTTTCAAAATCGATAGAAAAGAAGGTGCGATTCAAATTGAATCAGATTTCGAATTTTATAAAAAAGTTCTTGAACCTAATTTCTTTGAAAAGGGCTGACTAAACCGTTTAGTTTTATTGAGCCTAAAATTCACTACAAGAAAATATACTTTTGCCGACCAAATGCAGTTTGGTCAGCGAAAGTATAGGTTTTCTACGACTAAATACGTTTTGGTTGGCAAAGGTGCAGACTTTCCACGACTAAATGCACTTTGGTCGGTGAAGCTACCATATTTCGCGACCAAACCCAGTTTGGTCGGCGAAAGTCTATAGTTTTTCACGGCTAAAGATGATTTAGTCGGCAATAGTGTCGAAATATCCACGACCAAATCCATTTTGGTCGGCGAACGTATATGTTTTCGCAACTAAGAATGGTTTGGTCGGAAAAAGTATTATATATATATATATATATATATATATATTCCTATTATATATACTATGTACAGTACTTTATCCCGCCAAATTACTTTCCCCAACTTGCCGCGCGCCTCTCAGTACTCCCAAACCCTTGTTCTCTGCACGCTCTCGCCTCTCACGCAATTGGCCTCCCCGACGCTTCTCATTGCCATCCTCACCGCCGACCTCACCGCCATCCTCACCGCCGACTCCTCTCACCGCCGACGCCTCTCACTGCCGTCCTCACCACCGACGCCTCTCACCGCCGTCCTCACCGCTGACTCCTCTCACCGCCGTCCTCAACGCCGCCGACTCTTTCTCTCTAAGTCCCGCCGCCAATTTGTCTCGCCATTGTCTCGTCGCCGGTGTCTCGCGTTTTCAATCTCAAATTTTCAAAACTTTTTGGTAAGTTCTCTTGAATTGCCGGTATCTCACGTTTCGTGGGTTTCATGATTTTCAATACCTGGTAACACCACCGCAAGTGAATAAATAAAACTATCATGTAAGAGAACTGATTAATTTGAATGGATAGAAATATAAGGGTACTATGAAGCTAGTTTGGGATGTATCTGGTATTTTGGGTTTTTTTGTTTCAAAAAAATTTTAAGATAGTGAAATCCCTGCAGAGTTACAGATGTGTGCATCTAGGAAAATGATACCTATCACTTTGGATATGTGCATGTTTATTAATTTTCCCATAAGACTGGCATCAAATTCTTAATCTCACACGTGTAAGAAGCAGTTGATCAACATTCTATTACAATTTTACCTTTTGTTCAATGAAATCTCTCAAAGTGATTATTTTACAGGGCTTGACTCATAACTAGACCCGTTTTAAATTTTATAGAATGGAAGTTCAAACAATTTTTTTTACCGATTTTGATTTCCGACTTGATTTGTGAGTATTTATATTCGCTACTCTTAATTAAGATTTTAATCTTTGCATTGTATTACTTCCCTCGTTATGAAACCTCATTTAGTTACCAATCATTGACCTAAAACCCATTGTTTAATCATAAATTATTTATTATTTTTAAAATTTTAGGTGACATGTTAAATGTGTTATTTTTGTAATGAAAGTAGAATAATATTATTCTATTTGAAATATATTTTTGCCATATTAATAGAATCATTATGCAAGTAATGTCAAAATAAGTTAGTTTGTGTTGATAAAATTGCACTTACTACCCTCACACACTCCTAATTATTAGTATACCTCATCGTCTTATCACTCTTTGCAATTAATTATTCGGTGTGTTTGAACTAAAATAAATAAAATAGATATAATAAACAAAAATAAATAAGTAATTATGTGTTTGTGTTTAATTGGTCTAATTGTGCTTTAATGTGTTTGATTTTTCGTTTGACTTTATCCTGACTATTCCGTAGATCTTGAGAGAATCATAACTAGCTCAAACCTTAATTGGGCCAATCATTTATATCTTGAGCCCAAACTTTGATCCCTTAACCCAAATTTTGAAAATTTAAGTATCTAAGACATCAAAATTAGTCATATCAGCCCATATTTTCTTCCTTATTCAGATTTTCTCACTTTTCAACTCTCTTTGAGTGCATTTCATGCACAAGTTTAATCCTTGTAAGCACTTAGGACACTTGTCTCTTTCTTCTTACTCAAACCCGCTATCCTTCAGCATTTTAAGTTCAAAAAATTCCAGCACTTTGAGAAAAATTCTTAAATATAAGGATCACTTTAAGTGTTTAGTTTAAGAGAAAATAAGAGAGAAATGAAGAGGGGAGAAAAAAAAGGGAGAGAAAAAAAGGAGGAGAAACCTTGAAGTTGTTTTTCATTCTCTTTAAAGAAGTTATTCACAATTCTTGTTTTTCATGGACTGGATCCAATATCACTCTAGTGTCTTTTTGAAAGTTCAAATTTCTAAGCCCCAAAATAAAAAATCAAAGGTTTTGCCCCAAGATCAGGAAATGAATCCATGGGAATTTTATTGCCTTTCTTTTTACATAAAAAAAGATCTAATTTATATATATGAAAAAAGAAAAAGGAAAGGAGGAGCTGGCCACATGGGTGTGTGTGCCAAAATGGGATTAATTTTAATACAAAATCAAAAATGCAAAATCACAAATGCAAATTATCATGTCTTATGCCTTAAAAGTCAAACCTTGGGCACCAAGTATACATATATCCTAACCAAGGCTAACCTTGTTGAAGGCAAGATTGCCAAGATTTTTATTTTTACAAACGATTAATAGAAAAGATTAACTGGACGGGCAATTGCGAAAACGGGGTCCAAATAAAATTTTTGATGACGAACGATCAAAATAAAACTCGTACACCCGAAATTAGTTTAGATAAATACCTTTTTACCGGTCGAATCTTCAACTACGATTTGAATTCGAGTTGAAGCTCCTGTTAAATCTTCTACTGTATTCTCTTATGCAATTTTCGTATATAGTACGGGTTATAATTCTCCAAAAACTCGTATCGACAGAACCAGAATAGTCTTAGTCTTAGAAGACAAGTTATGAAACTGGTTCAGCCTACCCGCATATATATATATATATATTGCTGTAGTAGGGATCTGGAAAGTAATTATGAGTAATACTTTCAGTGGAACACAGACACGCATCACGGTTTCTGCAATTAAGCAAACCTCATAGCGGTATCTGCAATTATGAAAAACTAGCAACGATTTCTGTAATTTTCATAAAATACTAAATTATAGTTCACACCACTAAAGAACTATAATTGTACTCTGACCCATAATCTCAAGACCTTCATGCATTGAGTTCCTGTTATTAAATGCTTATCATTTCTCCCCACATTAAGATTTTCGATACCCGCCAATTAAATTTAATTACTGACAATTTAATTTAATCGGCATCTTGATATTTCTTAAATCCTTTCGCTTAACTTATTTGACCGCCAGATAATTAAATCTACCTGCAGGGTTTGGCCATGTCAAAACTTATAAGGTTCCTTAAGGGGGCATCGTCGATCCCGATCTTTTGGGACGTGGATTCCGTCAATAATTAATAATCGTCATACGAATAATACTGCTATCCAGCTCACCGGCAATATAGACCCATATAAGATCGCATCCCCTAATAAATTAAAACAACGAATATTAAATATACGCAAATCGATAATTATTTCAGAATTAATAGGATAAGCACTATCCATAATAACCTTGGGGTGTGAATTAATTTATATAGTTAGTTAAAATTAATTATTCCAAATGTCCCATTCAATACACAAAGTGTACTAACACAGAAAGTTGAAACAATAGACGATGCTATTATCTGTTTCTCGTAATCAAGACAGGCCTACTAAAACTATGTGCTACAGTCGAACCGATAGTATGTCTATTTTCATTTAAACCGTGAACATAAAATTTATATTCTGTAAGAACCTAAAATCTGATTTTCTGTGTGCAAGCCGTACTCTACACACCAGATGAAATATTATATAAAATATCGAATATCCATGCATAATATTAAAAAAATAGTACACATACATTGCTCATAAAAATTTTCATAAAATAAAAAATTAATTTTATTAAAATAAAATAAAATACTAAAGACATAATTTTCAGTATACCAACCCCCAACAAACCAAACCACAAGAGGCAAGCCTAACCAAATAAGGTTTAATAAAGCTTCTTTGAGAAGATTCATACCCTTTTTCCAAGACTTTATTATAAAAGGAGACCACTTCTTCTCTCTTTCTCTCTTGATTATTTTGGCCACTTTGAGAGGGAGAGAGAGAGAGAAAGAGAGAGAGAAGAAGAAGAAGAAGAAGAAGAAGAAGAAGGAGGAAGTCTTTAAAAGTTTTAAGTCCTTCTACTAGTGTCAAGACTCAAAAGAAGATAAATAAAAAATTCTATAAACCTATATCCCTTCTTTCACTTAAAAAATGACTTCTCATCTCCGCTCTTTAAAGAACCTAAATCAAGAAACTGAAAAGAAACAAGGTTGGAATAAATTAAAGATAAGCCTAGCATCTTTAGTTGAGCCAAAATTATATTGGTGTTGTGATGATTTGATGAGTAATTCATATTTCTTTCCTTATTTGAGGCGGCTAGAGTTTGTATTTTATGTACCAAGTATGATTCATGCTTAAAAGTTTGATCCTTAGGATAAAAGATGGCCAAAGGATCAAGATTTGCCCTTATAAATTTTTGTTCTAGGTTTTTCCTACAGTGAAGACTTGATTTAAACATTTTCAATTAATTATAAAAAACTCATATTGATTAATTTTTATGCCCAGAGTTAGATATGAATGTTAACTTTCAAATAAAATTTATTTGAAGAGATTTGGTCAGGTGAATTGTGAGAAAATAGATTTTTCCAAACTCGTGTGCTCTTTGGCACAGTTTGGTTGAGAGGGAAAAATCCTACTTAGAAACTTGTTTTGAAAATCAACATGTCATTTTAGTTGTCTGCAAAATTTGAGAAATTTTGCATTCCATTTGATGGGATAAAATGGTTTTTAAAATAGACAGACATAATCTGTATCTCTGAACAGATTTGACCCACTTTATTATATATATCAAAATACCATTTTATGATGGGTTTGCGGCAACGTGTTCTTCATGAAAACATTAGAGGACATCTCACGTAATGACCCAGTTTTTAAGTCTCGAGATTAAGAACGTTAAATCAACCGAAATTAGGTTTTGAGATTTAAGTTAGATCAAGAGTAAGAGTCCTAAAGGATTAAGCTTGTGTTTGGACTAACTTTGTAGGCTTTTTGGCTTTTTAGTTTTTATTTGTAAAAAAATATATAAAAACATGTGAAAAAAAACCAATATAAGCCAAATCAGTGGGCGTTCTAAGAGGTATTTAAGTAAAAAATCTCTCAAAATAGCTAGACCAAACATAGGCTAAGCCTAGAATCGGATCTTGAAATCAAAATTCTAAAGCATAAAGATATATTTTAATCCAAAAGAACCATCAAATTTTCCAAAAAATTCAGTAAGACTAAATATCCTAGAACCCCAAAAGAAAAAGAAACAAATTACAGTTTGACCCAAAACAATAACAAAATTTAAAAAATGACCCAATGTAAAGATGCATACAGATAACAAGGCTCTGTAACGACCCAAGCTTTTGAGAAATTTTTTTTAATTAATCAAATATTGCTTAATAAATATAATAATAAAGAAGATATATAATTTATAACAATAAATAATTTAATAGCATAATAATTTTTTTAGAAGGTAAAATCTCTTTAGGAAATAAATATCTTTTAGAAGGCTATGAATTTTTTTTGGAAGGAAAAATAATTAGGAAACAAATAAGTAAAATAATTATATTTATATACATAATGTTTATGTGATGGCCCGGTACTGTTTATTTTGCTAATGAGTTCTGGATATGATTTATAATGAGAATTTGAGAATAAATATAGCTTATTGATTTAAAATCTTGAGATGTGGGATGAAATTTAAGTTGTAGAGTTGAAACATGACACATAAAATTAAGTTATTAAATTAGAGTGAAAATGGCTCATAAGAGTTAAGAATTAAAGAGAAGAAAGTGGAACAAATAAGAGGTAAGCCAAACAAGGCCCTTGGGCCCTTCTAGACATATGGAGAGAGAGAGAGAGAGAGAGAGAGAGAGAGAGAAATAAAAAGCAAGGGGGTCTCACCCCCCTCACCTCCACTCACGCCACTCTCCTCTCCTCTCTTCTTATCTTCTTTTTCCTCTCTTCTATGAAGAATGGGCTATAAGTTGCGAGACCTTGACTCGTTTTTTTTTTTGGCATTTTCGGACACGCGTTACATGTTTTCGTTTGAGCATATTTTTACTGCTTTTGATGCATGATCGGGCCTAGATATTCATGCGGAGTAGGTTCCCAGGGCCGTGGGCCGTTGTGGCTTGATTCAAAATTTTTTTTAAAAAAAAGATATTTTGGAAGCCTATAAATATCTGGAGTTAGATATTTTTCAAAAAGATATTTTTCAAAACTTCTCCAACAATCTTCCTGTTATCTCTCTACCTTCTCTCTAAGTTCTCGGGGGCTCGGGGCTCCATTTTCGACGATCAGACTATAGATCCTTGGTATTGGCGTCGTGGGTTACGCAACCATCCGATCAGAATTTGATTCTAGCGAAGCTTGATTTTACACGTGGTTCGAGGCATCGAGTTGTAAACTCACCGAGGTAGGATTCTAGACCTATGTGTGTTATAAGGGTGTTATGGATAATCGGGTGTCTTTTTACCAGTCAGATTGTTGTAGATCTAATTTTCTGTAAAGTTGGATTTTTACGTCAAAAACTGGGTTTTTGTCGATTTCGGTGGATGGAATCGGGTGTCAAGGGTTTCTTTTGAGGTCTTGGTGTTAGGCCCAGGCGTTTGGATGTTCACGAGTGTTGATTTGGAGTTTGGAGGCTTCGATTCAAGGTTTGGAGGGCTAAACTCGTAACTGAAAAATAGTTTTTGGGTGAGTTCGATCGACTGAACTCATAGGTTCAGTCGACTAAAGCTTGGTTTTTGGGTTTGATCGGCTGGACCAAGGGGTTCAGTCGACTGAACCGTGTTCCAGGGAATTTTTGGTTTTTTAGTGTGGTCTTCGGTCGATCGGGGGCTTGGTTCGGTTGACTGAAGTGCTGGGGTGTGTTTTGGTGATTTTGTGGTTGGGTTTTGGTTTTCGATTGGCGTCCTATGGTATTCAATTGATTGATTTATAGAAATTAATCGATTCAAATACCTGTGGATTCCCTTTGGGGTTTGGTTTATGGTGTTGTGGTTCCAAGGGTCGTGTGGTGGCCCCGGGTGTTTATGTGATTCCGTACTCGGGTGTGACGTGCATGGTTGATTTAGGATTTGTGGCACGGTTGTGTGAGTGCTAGTTATGTGCGCGACGCATGGGGTCGTGGTTTGGTTAAAGGAGGGGTTCTGGTGAGAATCGGTATGAGGGAGGTTTCAAGTGTTGGCCTTCGGGTTAGGTGTTGGTTGTCCTGGTGTACGGACGGGTTCCGGTATGTGGACGGGTTGTTCAGGTAAACGGATGTCGGGTGTGTGGCATGTGATGTCTTATCGGGTTATGTGACATTTTTATGTGGAACGTCGTGCTTATACGTGCTTTGTGCTTATAGAACTGTGGATAGTTTTATTTAGTACATGGTAGTCGGATAAGTGGCCTCCCGTGGTCTTGAAGCGGTTAGGGCTTCGGTTTGTAAATACATGTGATGTGCTCGGCGTTATTCCGTAATTGCAGTTTTATCCTGTTGTATATATTCGGTGTTACCATGTTAATTTTAATTTTATCCTGTAAGATGCGGTGTTATCCCGCAGTATATGGTCTTATCTCGTGGTTTACGATTTTATCCCATGGTATAATTCGTGGTCGGCGGTTCCATCCCTTGGCTTACGGTAAAGTACGCAGTTTTATCCCGTGGTCTGGTTTACGATTTTATCCCGTGGTGTGCGGTCTTATCCCGTGGTGTACGATTTTACCCCGTGGTTTGGTTTATGATTTTACCCCATAGTATATGGTTTTATCCTAAGAATGTATGTTTATGTACGGGTCTTTATCTTAGTGTTAGGACTGTGGTTACGATGTGTGAGGGCCAGCTGCATGTGTCATGGATTGCATGTACTGCATTATGGGACGAATAGACCAGTTTTTAAATTATTTTTAAGAATCGTGTGAATCGCGATCTAAAAACTATTTTTAAATTGTTTTCAAGGCTCTTGTGAGTGAGTCAAAAGCATGGTTTGTATCATCGCTTTCCCGTTTGCATGTGAAACTGTTTTCAAGACTTGAAAGAGAGTCTAAACCTGTACTTCGTTTATCGAGCATGTTTAGCTTATATCGCATGTATTGTTTAGAATCTGCTGAGCTTTGGCTCACAGTGTGGGATTTGTTTTTCTTCAGGTACTGGTCACGCTGGTTGATCTGGAGGTGCCGGAGGAGGTGGAAGAGTGTAGTCTTCCTTTTTGCTAGTTTTGGTTACATATATGTTGTAACATGTTTTCTCAGCATTGGAGCCTTGTAATGTATGCCGTTTGGCGTTTATATAAACAATACATGTATGTTTTTCTTTGAGAGTGTATTCTTGGGTTGGGTGTATATTTGGTTGTTTATGGGTGTTTCACGTGGCCCGGCGTTAGTGGCGTGAAGTTCTTGAAAATTAACCTAAATTTGGAAGGCTTGGCGCTAAATTAAGGGCTACCAAACGGAGGTTAAAGATTTAATACTCAAGAGGAGCAATTGGAAGCTTAAAGGAGCAAGCCCAAGGGGCAACCAAAACCCTAAGAGAAAGATGTTGGTGGAATCTCAAGGCTTTGAGATAATTGAGGTAGAATTTAGATTATCTTATATGTTTTGTGTTGAGTTATATTGATATTTTGCTTATATAAGTAAAAACCTTTGTGATTTCATGCATAAGTGGAAATTTTGATTGGTGTATGGGTTGAGTTGGACTTTTTTTAGGAAATTGGAGTTTTGGAAAATGGTTAGTTATGAATTTGTGAGTTTATTGTGTAAAATGGGAGCTTAAATGACCTAAAATTTCATGAATTTGCATCAATTTGGGTTTGGATAGATTTTAGCATCAAAACCTAAAGAAAATCAATTTTTCGGCGTAGGACCGCTTGATAGACCGATCGATCGGTCTATCAAGCGGTCAAAGGTTGCTCTTGGTATTTTCTGCAGGGCAGACCGCTGGATAGACCAATCGATCGGTCAATCGCGCGGTCTGTTTCACTAGTTAAAATATTATTTTTCAAATAAATGTATCTCTCTCATCCGAGCTCCGAATAGGGTCAATTGTATACTCAAATCGAAGCTCCGAAAATTCACTTTCCAACAAGACTACTCTCACAAAAAAATTATTTTTGTAGAAAAAGTTATGATTAAAATAGTGAGGGTATGTCAAAATTTTATAACCATTTTCATCCATTTTTAGCCAAATATTTTGGAAAAAGTTAATTTCCTTATACATGTACATTACACATCCATTTTTAGCCAAATATTTTAGAAAAACTTAATTTCCTTATACCTTTCACAAATATACATTATACATGTATATATAGATCCATCCATCAATATGGAGATCAAACAAAAATATTTTAAAAGGCTTTTTTTCATTTTCAACAAAACGTTTCAAAACCTCAGACTCAACCCCAAGAGTTAGCTCTAAACCTCCAAAACATAAAATTCTAAGATTTTCACAAAAACTATCATTTTTCACCGTTTTGAAGAACACTCTTCGAAAAATCAAACATCCACAAGTTATATCATGTAATAAACCAGGAAAGCGTCAAGCATGCTTTTTATCTGAAACAAGGTTTAAATATAAAACATGATGTATAAGCATTTCAACTGGTGAAAATTGTACAACGGTATGTAGCGTAACTGGGCAACCATTACTATCACGTCCCGACACCCGGGTCACATGAAATACCCATAACAAACTCCCAAGGACAAGAGGCTTGATCAAGAGGGCTCATAAGGATGAAAAACAACCTTTTCCAAGCATTTGGCCCAAAACAGATGAAAAATAGTTTGGAAATCTTGATATACCTACACTTTTTTGGTCATAACTTTTTCTACAAATAGAATTTTAAGGTGGGAGAGGTGCCATTGAAAAGAAGACTTCAGGGGCTTCAATTTGAGTACAAGAACGACCCAGATTCGTGTTCTTGGTGTTCTTGGTGTTCTAAGCCTCCAAACCTTCAAACACCCACTAACCATGATCTCAACCATAAATTAAAGCCTCCAAACATCTTATAAACACCCTCGAATATACCAAAACCCAAAACTACCACAGATCCTCGAAAGGAACATTTCAAAATCCGTTTTAATCCAACCAAAATCAACTCAAACGCCTTTTTAAACCAAAACCCAGTTTAACGAAACATACATCGATTGTCCATGCAATTTTAACCGGTCAAAATACTTATAAATGCACATAGTACCCTTATACAGCAGTAGAATTTGAGATCCTACCTCATTGAGCTAAAAGCTCGACGTCTCGATGCACGTGCAAAAACATATTTTGTCGAAATCAAAATCTGATCAGATGGTTGCATAGTCCTCGATGTCGATACCAAGAATTCGTAGTCTGATCGTCGAAACCCGAACCCCGGGCCCCTGAGAAGTTAGAGAGAAGGCAGAGAGAAAAATGAGGAAACTTAGGAGTTAAGTTTTGAAAATATCTAATTCCAGATATTTATAGGCTTCCAAAATATTTTTTTTTGAATTTTTAAAATTTGCACCATAACTTCCCGCAACCCCCGGGATATACCCCGCAAAATCTCTGAACCTGAACATGCGTCAAAACCATAATTTTCTAGAATTTTGTGCCAGGCCTCCACCGCTCGAGTGCCCAAGCACCGCTCGAGCGGACCCCTGCTGACATACCACTCTACCGCCCAAGCACCGCTCGAGCAGACCCCTACCGACATACTACTCTGCCACCCCACCGCTCGAGCGCCCAAGCACCGCTCGAGCGGTCACCACACAGGACCACTCTCTGGCACCATCCTGCTCGAGCAGTCATCGCTGGGAGAAAAACTGAACCTAGGAAGCAAGATCTTACTTTAATCCTTACTCCCGTGAACACTTAGACCATTTCCAAAAATGAAACAAGTTAGGGTCTCACAACTCTCCCCCTTTTAAAGGAATTTCGTCCCCAAAATTCAACACTGGAACTCAAGCCAAACACTGTCCCACAATTATCAACAATCTCTGATGCAAACCCAGCAATACTGCACAACAGCAGACATGCCCCACCAACTGAAATCCCAAACCTGTCGCCACACAAGGAAAACATGACTGGAAGATCCAATCTCCATACAGACTGTGCACACAGGCAAGTTTCGCTGACCCTACTGTCATCTTGGAAACATCCATAAACATTGGATCAAGATCCAACTCGTGCTGTCAAACCCCAACACAGAACTCTTGCCAAACTCAAATCACCCCGACAACAAATGCATCATACGAGATCAATCCACCATGGTACTTGATCTCAAACATGCACTATGCTCGAACACAGAGGCTATCAGCCTCGTTCTCATTGCCACATACTGGCTCAATCACACCTCACAATACACACTAAGGACTATCTCCACAAGTCCGAACACACGACGTTAGACTCCGACATCGGTCACACAAGAAGTCACATGTGCCACGCACAAACTTTACCCAAGTTCTGGCGATCACCGACTTTGATACCACATAGCTACTATGTTGATGCTAACAACGCCATCACATAGATGACACATCATGGTTCCAGACGAGGTCCCACACAACCGAAAACCAATCTGGCATCACAGCCGTAAGGTCACCTGACTCTAGCGAGTCACCTGACTCCAGCGAGCCACTTGACCAACACGTCTGCAAACAGAATATCTCATAGGTATCCAACAACCTATATCAACCAAATCATAACTCCCGTGCAATAGCATGTCACTGCACATTATTGTGCAACTCAACGTCTCCCTATCCAATCACTGATACCAAGACTACAGATCAACTGCAAATCAAATGGGATTGCCGTCGTTCGACAAAGCAAACATGATGACGATCATCGAACATCAACCCCAACGCAAAAGACATGCATCATCCCTTTGAGTCCCCCGACTCATCCGTCGAGAAACCAACCAAGACGTGCATCTTACACTTAGCAATTTCTCCGTATCCAGAACTCATCACGGTCCTTCCGTTCCCAACCAAACAAGCGCGTCGATCCGAACAGGCCACGCCAACAAAGGCTTCTTCAATATCATACTCTCGGGACCATAATCTATACAAACAACCGTTATGCCAAAGCACAACACTTACCACAGTCGACAACCACTCCTCGACTCCAAGAACTCTACACAGTTCTAAGTCCTCAAACAGAGCAAAAGGTCATACTCACAAAAGTCTACTAGAAACTTACTTGTGAATACCCAAACTGGACTGTGCCGACAAAATTCCCACTTAACCAAAAGCAATAATGCAACCGTATCCACATAATCCAGAACAAACTGCACACAATAGTTAAGGATTCTCTGCCGATCACTGCAAAGAACTCTGCATCTCTACATCAACTTCCCAAGCATTCTCGTCTACCGACATAACCTCACAGGGAACACAACCCAACTGGTTCAACCATCCGTTGAAACCACGAAGGATTTGTCCAACAATCACCCAATCCTGGCGATACATGTCCCTGAGTCACAACTCCAAGGGTTATAACACTGATACAAATCCACTGAGATTCCATAGTCTCAGGACACAACCAAAACCTAAACCAAATAAGAACCTGGCATCTCTATCCACCCGAGATGAAACAACTCGCAAACAACATGCACCAGACAATCGTATACAAGATAATCGTCTACAAGAACTCTCTCTCTCTTTCCATCCAAAGGAAAGAAAAGGGCAAACAAAAAACCATGGCTAAACCTCAGCACACTGTCGGCATACTCCCAATACTCCTCAACAGTTAGCCTCTAAAGAACTTTGAAAGTCCTACCTCGAGGCCACATCGATTATAGTCACACAGCTGCCGTCAATTCAGATCACAATACTCAGATCATTAGCTACACCAAACTTTCAACTCTCTAGCATTATTAACACACACGTGGACATCTTCCATCCACTTACCTGGTACAACTCATACCATTATGCCTAAAACCTCACTGCAGAAGGTTGCGCTACACCACCTAACTCCTGCTAGGCGCACCACAATCACGTCACGGTCTCAAATCTGCTGTCCACGGCACAGCTCCAAACAAAGGAGTACCTAATCCAAAGACCTCTCCATACCATTTCCAGAGTTACTAATAACTCTAACAAGCATGCAGACACCTTCTGCACTTCCGCCCTCAAGGCTCACACGATCACAGGCATCGTATCCTAGGATTTCTCACCTATCACCCCAGGCCAGTCAAACCACAAGGTCCACTACTGAACCCTATCACTCCACACTTCGTTCTCATGGGCGAACAACATACCTATCTCTGAACAAGGTGGAACATAAACAACTTCCGGGCATATCACACTCGGGATACATCTTCTCAGCGCTAAGCCTAAGCACTAAGCCAACCACACTGTCGAACTTGTTAACAATCCTTTCGAACCCCATGCACCTGGCATGGTTCCCAAGCACGATCTCCTAATCATTAGGATCTCAACCAAACCATGAATCTGCATTCCCGTAGGAATATCATGGAACTGATACTCATGGCAGGAATCCCTACACATTCTTAATCCCATGCTTTTCCCAGCATACCTACGAAACTCAATTCTCAAACCTCGAAAGGTATACAACGTCCAAGGTCATCAAAACCACTCGGACTACCAACAACATCCTGTCGATCATCATCAACGTCTTGACTACCAGGGGATATCTCAAGAACCAGATGTTCTGCTATCTCTACAGACACTCGGCCAAGAATTACTACGCTCCCATCCACTATGTTTCCGTCCATATCCCATCCTGAGTATACGGCTCATGACATAGCATGGCTCAAGACGTACCTAATCCATCACACGGCCAAACTCGACTCACAGAGGAGTTTCACCACATACCAGGCGATTAACACTCAACCCATAACTATACCTTTGCAACTGATAACAACTGAGTCGCATATAACCAAACCCAAACCACGGTCTCGCCACCTCTAAAGGTGGGTACAGGTTATAAAGAAAAAAAACATGAAACACGACAACCTAAGGTCGATCTATCATGTTATCTCTTCCACATACCACATAATCATGCTGACACGTAGGCATAAAGATTATGCAGACATAACACCGATACCGAGGAGAACCGATAAGAATGACATGTCATTTTGAACAACCTACTTAGATTCCTTGCTAGAAATCACGTCCACGAAACGCGTTTCTAACTTGGCTCCCAAGTTTGTTAATTCAAACACAAGATGAATCAATCCTACGGTCCAACCTCCATGCTCATATATACACAACGTCAACATGCAACCAAGCACACACATTCTCACAAGGTGATGCACTCTCTTTTCCATGGCTCATAGGTATTCGCACCCAGAGCTCTGATACTAAGTTGTCACGCCCCAAACACTAGGGTCACGCAAAAGCCCACCAAAACCATTTATAAAAATAAAATTTGCAGTTAGAAAGCCATCAACTCAAAATTATACAACATTTGGATAAAGATCCCCAAGCTTATCTCTCATAAACAAAATTCATGCAAACTCATACATGAATAAATATATCGTCGAAAGGCGTACAAAATCAGCCTTCTAAAATAGGCATCACATGTATAAGTACATGCCCAAAATAGAAAAACTATAGCAAGCTCTCCATCACCACAAGCCTCTAGGTCAACTCCGCGTGTTCACCTGAAAATATTTTTACAGTAAAATCCCACACTATGAGCCGAAGCCCAATAGGAAAAGATAATAAATCTGTAAAGCAGGCTATGCAATCATATAGTGGGAGCTAACTTGACCACGAAAGCCAAAAGAGTTTTTCTCTTAAAAATCACAAGTTTTCCACCAAGGCAACACGAGTTTCAAAAACGGTTTTATCCCATAAAACTCACATTTTTATCCTTCAAACTATGCATATCATCCTAACAGATATCATGCCACAGTTAAGAAAAAATTATAATAAAACAGTAATCAAAACATGATCTTTGTTCACCTGGATTATACAACTGGAATCAAAATATTATTTTCCGACTCGGAACATACAACCAAGGAAAATAAAATGGTAGTAAAAAATATTGTTCCCTCGTGGAATGTACCATCGCGAAAAAGATGAATATGATCCTATGTACCGACTCTATCACAAGGGGATAGATGTAACAACTATAGACTCCTGCCCATTGCCTAGTTCTAGCATATCTCAAGACCTGCTAGGTAATGACAAGTTCTATAGGGAGCACCACGATGTAAAAGCTAACTTTACGGGCGACAACCTGAGGGAAAAGAGCACCCAAACTAACTTTCTTTACGGGAACTACCCCGAAGGATAACAAAGGTACCTACTCTGTGCACGTTTCTGAACTTTCACCGAGGGCAACGTGTGCCAAATACCCATCATCTCAGTATATCTAAATATTCTTCTCAAAACCCGAACTATTTCACAAAACCTTTAACAAATATACATTATACACGTATATATAGATCCATCCATCAACATGGAGATCAAACAAAAATATTTCAAAATGCTTTTTTCTATTTTCAACAAAACGTTTCAAAAGCTGAGACTCAACCCCAATGATTAGCTCAAAACCTCCAAAACATAAAATGTCGAGATTTTCACAAAAATCACCATTTTCCACCATTTTCAAGAACACCCTTTGAAAACCATACATCCACAAGTTATATCATGTAATAACCCAGGAAAGCATAAAGTATGCTTTTTATCCGAAACAAGGTTTAAACATAAAATATGATATATAAGCATTTCAACTAGTGAAAAGCATAAAATGGTATGTAGCGTAATTGGGCAACCGTCACTATCACGTCCCGACACCTGAGTCACATGAAACACCCACAACAAACTCCCAAGGACAAGAGGCTTGATCAAAAGGGCTCATAAGAATGAAAAACAACCTTTCCCAAGCATTTGGCCCAAAACGGATGAAAAACAGTTTGGAAATCTTGACATACCTCCACTCTTTTGGTCATAACTTTTCCTAAAAATAGAATTTTAAAATGAGAGAGGTGTCATTGGAAAGAAGACTTCCGGGGCTTCAATTTGAGTTCAAGAACGACCCAATTTCAAGTCTGGATGAGGGAGATAACATCAAAATAAAATGGCTCTGCCCAGCCAGTCCGCTCGTGCAGACGTCAGGTGCTTGAGCGAGCTACCACCCGAGAAGAACCCAGAAAATTCCTGTTCTTTGTGTTCTTGGTGTTCTAAGCCTTCAAATTCTCAAACAGCCACTAACCATCATCTCAACCACAAATTAAAGCCTCCAAACAACTTATAAACATCCTCGGATATACCTAAACCCGAAACTACCACAGATCCTCTAAAGGAACATTTCAAAATCCGTTTTTATCCAACCAAAATCAACTCAAATGTCTTTTTAAACCAAAACCCAGTTTAACGAAACATACATCGGTTGTCCATGCATTTTTAACTGGTCAAAATACTTATAATTGCACATTATACTCTTATACAGCAGTAGAATCAGAGATCCTACCTTGTTGAGCTAAAAGCTGACGTCTCGATCCACGTGCAAAAATAAACTGCGCCAGAATCAAAATTTAACCGGATGGTTGCGTAGCCCTCGATGCCGATACCAAGGATTCGTAGTCTGATCGTCGAAAACCGAACCCTGGGCTCCCAAGAAGTTAGAAAGAAGGTAGAGAGAAAAAGGAGGAAACTTAAGAGTTAAGTTTCGAAAATATCTTTTGAAAATATCTAACTCCAGATATTTATACGCCTCCAAAATATTTTGATTTTTAATTTTTAAAATTCGCACCATAACTTCCCACAGCCCCCGGAACCAACCCCGTAAAATCTCTGAACCCGAACATGCGTCAAAACCACATATTTTTAGAATTTCGCACCAGACCTCCACCACTCGAGTGCCCAAGCACTGCTTGAGCGGACCCCTAATGATATACCACTCTGCCACCCCACCGCTCGAGCGCCCAAGCACTGCCCGAGCGGTCACCACACAGAACCACTCTCTAGCACCACCCCCCTCGAGCGCACACCCACCGCTCGAGCGGTCATCGCTGAGAGAAAAACTGAACCAAGGAAGCAAGATCATACTTTAATCCTTACTCCCGTGAACACTTAGACCATTTTCAAAAATGAAACGGGTCCGGGTATCACAGTTGGCCTAGCGGGTCTGTGGTGAAAGACCGAAAACTTGCGCAAGATGGGGACCACATGCCCACGGGTTATCCCCCGAAATGTGGTGTTGTGTCGTGGTGAGTTATAGAGTTATATATTACCCAATGGCTTCGCGTAGCCTATTAGAAATTAATAGGGAGGAATTTCTATAAGTTGCACCCGGCACCGGTTCATTAGAGGTGATACGATTTTGTGAAAATTAGAAAAATAAAACGAATGATTTATGGATGAAAAACAAACAGTTAAATGGAGGCAATTTTGTAGGCATGGGTGTGTGTGTTAAAAAGTAATGATTTAGATAAACATGCATATTTATTCCGGTTACACCCAACACACCTCACAATTCATGCATTATATATGAGTTAATCTTTATCCTACGAGTTTCGGCTCACGTATATATGTCAAACAATTTCAAATTTCGAAGAGCGAGGTGACATCAAAGTTATGGATGCTTTGCAAAGGGCAGAGAGTGGGAGTCTTGATTTCTTTATTTTTGTTGTACATAAAATTAGTGGAAGTGATGTAATGAAAGTATTAGTTAATGTTGAATGTATGTTATCTCAAACATTTGTGGTAAACTTGGAAATGTAAATTTGGAAACTTGGTTCATTTTATTAAACCTATTGAATGTTATGTACAATATTCTCTTATATTTTGCGGCATCACCAATGGATATAATTTATGTATGCTGAGTTTTGGGGTTAGTTCACGGACTTAGGTTTGGATCATGACAGTTTATCTATATATATATATATATATATATACATATATACATATACATTAGGGTTGGGTACCTAATTGTTCGCCGTTGGGATTACAATTAGTTAGCTTAGGAAAAAAGAAAAAAATCAAATCATCATATAGTGCGTCACTAGGAGGAAATCGGGAGAGAAATTCAACCTGCGTTTTTGCACGGATCAAAAGTGAAACAAAGTCGTACCGTCATGATTTTTCAGAGGCATACTTCTAGCATCGTGGTCTTGATAATCAACGGTTTCATTTTTTAATCGGTAAGATCTAAACCTGCGTTTATTTTTGTTGAACGTTACAAATAATATTCAATTATTCTGGCATTCGGTTTTCTTCACGTTCACCAACCGTTCTTTGTTTTTTTTTTTGTAGAAAAAGAGAGGAGTATAATCCTTTTAGATTTGTAGGATTAAGAAAGAGGCTAAACCTTTCAACTCAAACCGAAGCTGTTATCGTTGTGCCGTCGTGAAAAAGCGAAAAAGGTAACCGAAATCACTAGTTTCGCAATGCATCGGTATTTATACTTTTCTTTTGATTTAAGTTCTAATTATTTGCTGTATTTTAATATGTATGATGAATATTCTGATATTAAGGGTTTGCTTTTAATATAAACAATTAATCAAAAATAAAAAAAAAACTGAATCACTAGTTGTACGCCGTTCAATATTTAAATATTTCGATGAATTCTATGATCATTTAGTTGCTGAATTTTTTTTTTCAGTATATATTATAAATATTTTGAAATGAAAAGGGTTCATTGCAAAAAAAAATAACAAATAATTAATCAATTAGTCAAACTTTAATCTGGTTTTCGTAGAAAGAGTTAAATTATATATTTTTTTAAAAAAAAGGTGTTTAAAATCTTTTAAACAAAATTAAATTAACAATCAAGTTTTGCATTTTAAATTTTTTTCCAGAAAGATCATGTTGTTAAAAAAAAAGGGTTATGTAAATACGAAACTCGAATTCAAAATGACGCTGGACATATTTTATTTGATTATAAGATTATTATTTATCGTTTCATGTGTGTTTAGATATCTTATATTGTCATTGATGATCGTATGTTAAGTTATCATTTTTTTTTGTTATAGCATAATTCGTATTCGCATGATTGATTATCGATTTAGAATTATTTTAACTATTGGGAATGTGTTCATCGGGAGGGTTGCATAAATGAATTTTTCATGCTAAAAATCATAACGGGGTTAATTACAAGGGGTTAGTTGTATGTCGTGGTTTGTTGTGATGATGGATATTATCAAGGTGCACCCGCCGTAGGCTTGGCCAGTGTTCGAACCTTGGTAATATCTGGCGGAGTTTAAGTTTTTGATAAGTTACCTAACAAACACCCACCGTAGACTGGGCTGGTGTATATTTTAGGATAACTTATTAGGAAGACACAGATGCATTCTCGGTTGTAATTCTAGGATGATTATCTGGTAGAAATAGACCGTAGGATGTGTCTTGTTATTATTCTAGAATATCATCTGGCTAGAACCGTAGAAACTTCTCGTGTATTAGATTTGATGTTGATGATGATGAGGATGATGTGTTTGGGTAGTGATTAAGGATAATTCTAGTTTGAGTCATTAGTAATTAATTAAATCACGATGCATTTTTATATATCTGTTGTTTATTTGTTGCTACCTGTTGATGTGATTAGTTATCGATGCATGTTTTACCTGTGATGAGTTTATTGAGTTCCTCGAACTCATTGCTTCGTTTTATGTTACCCTGGTAATTCGAACACCAGGTTATGAAGTGCAGGATGATATCATAGCGGAGAACATAGAAGAACAGATAGAGCCCTGGTTTATGTGAACCTAATCACCAGAGTCTTTATTATCAGTATTTTTTTGTTTTCAGTTATTTTTTTTAATTTTTCGTTGCAAGAACAATGATGTAATAAAATTTTTGATTTAATTTTAATTTTTTTGATAAATATTAGAATAAGATTTTTCCTTTCTATTGCCTAGTATTTTATTTGTCGTTCTCGATGAATCTAAAATTTTTAAGTCGTCAAAGGCTCTAAGTCCAAGAAATTAGAAAGTTAAGTACCAACTCAATAATTAAGAAGCAAATATATCACGACCCAAACCTGGGTCCGTGAATGAAACCCAAAACCCACCATACATAACTATATCCATAGGTAAAGCCCAAGAATAAGAAAGTATTGTACATGTCATTAAAAAATTTAACAGAATGATCCAAGTTCCAAAATTTACATTTCTATGTTTACCACAAAAGTTTGAAGTAGTATACATTCAACATTAACTATCCCTTCATTACATCACTTTTCATAATTCAATGTACAACAAAACAAAGACATGAAAGCTCCATCTACTAGCCCTTCCCAAAAGCATCCATAGCTTTGGTGTCTCCCCGCTCTTCGAAAACTGAAATGTGTTTGACATATATACATGAGCCGAAACTCGTAGGATAAAGATTAACTCATATCTAATGCATGATTTGTGAGGTGTGATGGGTGTAACCGAAATAAAATGCACATTTACACCAAGTCATTTCTTTTTAAACACACACACCCACGCACACAAATTAGTCTCCATTTATCCATTTGTTTTTCCATCCATAAATTATTCATTTTATTTTCCAATTTTCTCAAAATCATATCTCCTCAAATGAACCGGTGTCGGGTGCAGCTTATAGAAACTCCTCCCTATTAATTCCCAATAGGCTACGCGAAGCCATTGGGTAATAGATAGCTCTATAACTCACCACGACAAATTACCACATTTTGGGGGCTAACCCGTGGGAATGTGGTCCCCATCTTGCGCAAGTTTTTGATTTTTTCCTGCGGACCCGTTAGGCCAACTTAATCCACATCAATCTATATGGTTCATTATTTGTTAAAAACCCGGGAGTCCAACCCACAAATGGTTTCTGTCCCAATTATTGCCATAATACACCATTTAATTCCAAACCCAATTTTTCCTTTAAATTTCCAAATCACATGTATCACAACTTTCATTATATAATTTCTCACCATTTACATCGTTTCTACCATGTTACCAAGTATCACAAACACAAGATTGATAACAAAAATCACATAATTTTGAAAAGATAACACTCATCATGCATATATGTACACTTTGAATAAAAATCCACTTTTATTGTAAAAGAAAACCCAAACAACTGGTCCAATGAATGCCTTCCAACTCAATTTACAT
>JAOTRH010479031.1:0-25695 GCA_034768845.1 Heliamphora exappendiculata
GTAAAAATCTCAGTTTCAATCTCTCTAACCTTCGAACTCTTTATCTTTACATTTGATTGAATATTAGCTTATCCATAAAAGATCAAGAAATTATATATTGCATGCTTTAAAGTTGAATATCTTGAAAGAAATTTTAAAATCTCCAATTCACCGCCCCTCTTGGGATCACATTACACTCACAAGCCCTGGCCGAGCGGTGGTGGGATACCACAAACACCTTTCACTTCACCACCTTCGAGGCTACTCTAACGCCTCTGGATTTTGCCCTCATTATCGGAATCCGAGTTAGAGGAGCTTCCCACCATTGCGCAGTCTGTTGACGCGTTGTTGTATTTCCTCAGGGTTGTCTCTGTGCAGATGGACCGGGATCGAGTCAGATACACCTGGTTCTTCGATCGCTTCTGACACTTCCATTGTACCAAGCCTCACCACTACGAGTGGGTCACTCGAGGCTTTCTTATGTATATGTTCGGTACCTCGTTATTTTAGAACAAGGAGAATACCGTTCACTTACATTACTTGGGCGGCCTGGCTCTTCTTGATCGGGTTGCTTCATACGACTGGGGCGGTGCTGCTTTGGCTACCCTCTATAGTTTTATGAGAAAACTAACCTGGTTCCCTCAGGAGCTCAGCATTGGGGGATACTGGAGGGTCTAGGAGGTACGACTTTGTCTCCGCAGTTTTTCACCCATTTCTGTTATCTGTTATTTCTGCTAGTTGACATCTTCTTCTTTGTAGTTGTGGACCTATGAGTTCCTCGGGCTTCACGTCCCGACGAACTCTGCGGCAGACCCTCTGGTTATTCCTCGTGCAGCCCGGTGGTCCCGTGAGCTGAAGGGGAAGAAAGCCATAGGGAGGGATCTTGACCGGTTCTGGGTGTCTTTGGACCGACTAACCCCCGACCAGGTATCTTTATTTATTATTTAATACACTGCTTTCTATATTATATTGCTTACTCGTTGTTCACTGTACTGCACTAGGCACTGTTTACTGCACACTATTCATCATACTGTATGTCTTACTGTTCCTTGCATTATTTTGTACTTTGCAGGTCTATTGGGATGTCTGGAGGGGGATAGAGGATCGAGCCAGCACAGATCTGATGCACAGCCGCGATATCTCTATGAGGCGTATCTTACTGGAGGGCTCATTTGGGCGGGAGTACTATCTAGGAAGCGAGTGGTTCGCCAGTCACTCGACCTGGATGACTTTCGGATCCTAGTGGTTCCTCCAACCTGTATGCGCCAGACTGAGGATCTGTGCCCCGTTGACCTGCTGCTAGAGATAGTGGGGACCCCCGCTATGGAGCTGCTTGTAGCGGAGGGAGACTACATGGCCTAGGCTTGGGCTCATCTGATGGGACCACTACGACCCGACCCGGTTACCCCAGGGGGTAGGAGGCGAGGACAAGCACCAGAGGCTGCTGGTATTGGTGCTGTTGGTGCCGCTGCTGGAGCTGCCGATGCTAGTCCTGTGCTGCTGATGCTGATCTGACTGGTGGAGCTAGAGTTGGGAGAGTCGAGATACCCTGGATCGTATCTTCCTTCGTAGATGGGTATGCTTTCGACATTCCTATCCCGGTTCCTCCAGCCCCAGAGTTTCGGCCAGAGCACGCTTAGGTTTGACCCTTTTCTCACTATTTGTTTTTTTTGCCCTTCTTTATTCGTAGATTACCTAGTTCTGCATTATTTATTAATAGACGGATGAGGCTTGGTGGGATCATCTCATGCTGGTGATGAGCGGCCTGCGGACCCTTGTTTGCCAGCAGGATGCTGCTCTGCGTGCAGCTAGAGTTCCTTTTGCCCCTCGGCCGATAAGTGTTTGTTCAATTTGATCTTTTGTTTCTCCTTTATACTATTTTCTTCTTATTATTACTTTTTTCTCTTTTGACAGCCACTTGTAGCTGCTGCTGTTCTGCCCCTTCCTCCTGCCCCTGCCCCTGCCCCAGTTCCAGCACGTGGTCGTGGGCCTCGTGCTTCCTCCCGAGCTCGCTCTAGAGGGTCAATTTTGTCTGCTCAGAGCCGATCCAGAGTTTTTTCTTCTTCCAGCAGCGATGATGGTGACGACTTCGACAGACTCTTCGAGGATGACAGCTCGGAGGAGGTTGGCCCTTCCCAGCGAGTTCGCCCTAGGCATGCATGAGAGAGAGAGCTTCTTCCCCCCAGTCTTTACTTTTTATGGGCCTGCGTGCCCTAGTCTGATACACTTTTTATACATTTGATCCATAGGCCTGTGTGCCTCAGTTTTGTTGGATATTGGGCCTGGGTGCCCTAGTTTACATTTTGATACATTATACCGCATTTTGGGCCTTCGTGCCATTTTATTATCTGCTTATCCACCTGCTGTTTGGCTCTCTCTTATTTATTGTTCAAACTGCTTTAGATGCATAGTTCAGATGTCGCAACTAATACAGATCACACGAACTAAAAACTGCCCCACACCTGCCATATTTAAACATGGCGGTCGCCACTTTCCCAAAATGTATATTTGGCGGTCGCCCGCTTTAACATGGCGGCCGCCTGGTCAAAGGGATGATGTCACTGTACTACGCTTTTAGAGTTAGCGGTCGCCAGCTCTAAGATGGCGGTTGCCACATTAATCGTGCCTTTTGTCAAAATCCTAATTTCCCTCCCTTCCTATCCTTATAAATACAGTCCTGGATGCCCCATTTACTGTTACTCTGACTCAGATGGATTCTCCTCTTTCTCTATGGATTGAAACACTTTTTCACATTGAACATTTGAACTTCTCCCTATTTGGCTTGAATTCCCTTTTCTCACTGAGGACCTTGAAGATTAACAGACCTTTACTGATGGCTGATGCACAACTGTGGGATCTGTAATCCTATGTCTTTCAGTTTGGTCTCGAAGAAGTCTGTCCCACTGCGGAGGAGTTTGCTGACATTTTGGACTTGGCTCCGCGAGGCTCTATTGTCGTTCCTACTCCCTTCCTCCCAGTTCGGCAGCAGGTGATGCAATTTTGTGGCCTATCCAAGATGGAGGCTTCCCTTCTGACCTCGGGTGACTGTCTTGACATCTCATGGCTTATTGAGAGGTTTCATCCTACTGGTGACCTCAGCAATCTAGACTTTTAGCTAGGGCGCTGTTATGCACTTTGCTTCTGCCTCCTTACCCAGTATCTACTTGTCCCTTCCAATGGGCGGGTTATTTGTGTCCTGGTTGATATTGCTGGCCAAATGTGGATGGGGAGAGACTTCGTGACCCTAGTTTTGGCTGAGACACTGCTAGGCTTGGATGCTGTTCATCGTGGTGAAACCACCACCATTGCTGGCAGCCCCCTGCTTCTCCAGGCGATCTTAACATTCTTCCTATGTATCAAATTCTCTGTTACACTGCAAAGCCTTTCTCTTACTATTCTAACTCTTGCTATAGATTTGGCTGATGGAGAAGGTGAATCTTATACAGAAGTCCCCCACTAACAGGCACAATACCGCGGCTTTTCTTTACCGCCCGCATTATCAGATATGTGACACTGAGGCATCTTGGAGACAATATCTTTCTATTATGACTGGCCCAGACATTACCTGGTAGTGCCCCTTGTGGCGAATTTCTGCTATGACTCTGACCACTATGGATCATCCTGGTGTGCTGCTGATTGGTCTGCGTCAGACTACTTTCTACTACCCTCACAGGATCATGCGGCAGTTCGGGCGAAGTCAGATCATATTTCCCAGCATTCGAGGTAGTTTATTTTCTTTTGCACTGCGGGCTCCTTTTTTGGCACAGTATCGGGATGCCTGGCCATCTCGCTCATTGATGGAGATGCACGAGTTGCAGTGTTCTGATCTTTCTACTGAATACAAGATATGGTTGACACATGACAAGAAAAAGAAAGATAGAGAAGAGAGAAAACAAACAGTAAAAAGGAGAAGAGTTTGAAGATCTCTGCTTTATTTTGAAAAATTTCACAGCTCTCTCTCTTTTTTTTATTGAGTTTGGGACTTGCGTGCCTTCCCTTTATTTAAGAACTTTGTAGTCTTATCTGAAGTAATGAACAACTCCCAATTTGTGTTTAAGATGGTTTAAATTTATTCCAAGCTTGAATGTCTTTATTATCAAAGTCCAAAAATTAATTTGTATTGATCTTACTCAGATTCAAAGATGGTTAAAAATAAAAAAAGTGGCCTGACTTCTTAAAGAAGCTGCCTACGTATCCCAAAAAGATGAATTCAGGCCTTAACGTAGTTTGGGCTCGATTTTTGCTCGGGTATTGACACTTTCCTTTTGTGATGCCCTAACTTTTGCCAAGGTCGCCCTTTCGGGTTTTTGGCCTTACGGGCTGCTCCAACTTTGGCCTGAATTACCTTTTCGATTTTCAACTCAATGAGCTTTTATTTTATCTTTTTTTTACCTCAGGGATAGTACTTTTTGAGTTGATCAAGATTAACTGGAGTGGAGAATACATTGCCATCCAAATCCATGATAATGACTGCACCACCGGTCATGATGGCTTTGATGAGAAACAGTCCAGATTAATTTGGTTTAAATTTTCCCTTCGGGTCGAAGATAGGAGCTCTGATTTATTTCAGGACCAGATCTCCTTCTCTAAGATCCCGGGTCTTGACCCTCTTATTGAATGCTCGAGCTATCCTCTTTTGGTAACCTTGTACATAAAATAGGGCTTACAGTCTTCTTTCATCAAACAAGAGCAACTCCTCCATTTGGTTCATCTGCCATTCTTCTTCTGAGATATTAGACTCAGCCACTACCCTTAGTGAAGGGATTTCCACCTCAATGGGCAGCACAGCCTCCATCTTATACAATAGAGAGTATGGCGT
The DNA here is from genome assembly GCA_034768845.1 of Heliamphora exappendiculata. Taxonomy (NCBI): domain Eukaryota; kingdom Viridiplantae; phylum Streptophyta; class Magnoliopsida; order Ericales; family Sarraceniaceae; genus Heliamphora; species Heliamphora exappendiculata. Next base: position 4,799 of record JAOTRH010479031.1, read on the forward strand.
TGTTCCTGTTGAAGCTCGGATTGACGTTCGGTAGCCCCATAGTGCAAATGGTAGATGTTTCGGCCAATCTTTATGTGAGTTGATCATCTTTTGCAGAATTTTCTTGATATTCTTGTTTGCTACCTCGATTGCCCCGTTAGTCTGCGGTCGATATGGCGAGGACTTGTGAGCCACTATTTGGTATTCCTCGAAGAGATCTAAGACTTCTCCTTGGAAATGTGAGCCATTATCTGAGATGATCTCGTGGGGAACTCCGTATCGACAAATGATATTTTGCTTGATGAACTTGGCAACATGGGAGGCTTTCAATACCGAGTAGGAAGCAGCTTCCACCCACTTGGTGAAATAATCAATGGCCACTAAGATAAACTCGTGTCCATTAGATGCCTTCGGTGTTATTCTACAATTCACGTCGATGCCTCATACTGAGAACGACCATGGTGACGTTAGATTATACAGCTGAGACGGGGGAACGTGCAAGAGGTTTACGTGAATCTGACAGTTATGACACCCCCGCACAAACTGTATATAATCTGCCTCCATCGTCATCCAAAAGTACCCTTGTCGCAGTATCTTCTTGGTTAACATATTTCTGTTCATGTGCGGTCCACAAACTCCTGCATGTATCTCTTTCATCAGCTCTTGGCCTCCTTCAGTGTTTACGCACAACTTGTTGACCCCAGAATGTCCTCGTTTGTACAGTCTACCCCCACAAATGTCAAACTGCGTAGATAGTCGTCGTATTGCCCTCTTGTCCTTTTTGCTGGCAAACTTGGGATATTCTCCTTTCTCTATGAAGTTCTGAATGTTAAAGTACCACGGAAGGCCGTCAGCGCTTTCTTCAATAGCAGCTGTCATCTCGTATGCTGACTTTCTTTTCTGCTCTATTATCAAAGTCTCATCCACACTCCAGGTGGTATGTCAATCATGGATGCTAGGGTGGCCAGTGCATCGGCAAACTTGTTCTGCAGTCTTGGCACGTGGGTGAAAATCACTGATTCAAAGCACGGTATCAGCTTCTCCAGCTCTTGATGATAGAGAATTAAGATTAAATCCATGACCTTCCATTCTCCTCTAGCTTGCGAAACTACCGGTGTTGAGTCTCCAATGACTTCCAGTTTCCTTGCCCCTAATTCTAAGGCTGCCTCTAATCCCGCTAAACATCCTTTATACTCAACCTGATTGTTGGTGATTTCAAAATTGAGTTTTAGGGACAACGGAACATGTGAATCATCGGGGGTGACAAGAAGGACTCCTATTCCATAGCCATATTGATTGGATGCGCCATCAAAATATAGAGTCCATTTGTCATCCCCAACTTTCATTAGCTATTCATTGGGAAACTGGAATTCTGTGTCTTCATCCCCTTCAACTGGTTGGTCGGCCAAAAATTCTGCCACATCTCTGCCTTTGACTGACTTCTAAGTGACATATTGGAGATCAAACTCGGATAATAGCAGTAGCCATTGGGCCAGCCTTCCTGTTAGTGCCGGCTTTTCAAATAGGTACCTCAATGGATCCATCCGGAAGATGATGTTCACTATGAAAGATAACATGTAGTGCCTTAGTTTTCAGGAAGCCCAAACCAAGGCCCAGTATGTCTTCTCCAGCGGCGTGTATCGTATTTCTGACCCGGTCATCTTTTTGCTCAAGTAGTAGACGACCTTTTCGATTCTAGTTTTTCCTTCTTGTGCAAGCATGCATCCCATAGCTGAATCAGTCACTGGAAAATAAAGGATCAGTTGCCTGTTAGGTTCGGGAGGAGCTAGAATAGGAGGGTTTTGCAGGTACTATCGTACAGCATCAAAGGCGTCTTGACATTTCTGATTCTATTCAAATTCAACTCCCTTCTTCAATAGACGGAAGATCGGCTCACAAGTAGTCGTCAATTTTGCGATCAAGCAGCCGATAAATTGGATCTTCCCCAGAAAACCCCTAACTTCTCGCTCAGTCTTCGGAGGAGACATTTCCAAAATTGCTTTAGTCTTTGAGGGGTCAACTTCAATGCCCCGTTGGGTGATCATAAATCCAAGCATTTTTCTGGCGATGACTCCAAATGCACATTTCTGTGGGTTAAGTCGCATCTTGTACTTTCGAATCCTCTCGAAGAATTTTTGCAGTGCTGTAATGTGGCCATCCCGATCCTTAGACTTGACTATCATGTCGTTCACGTACACCTCAACCTCCTTATGTATCATGTCATGCAATAAGGTAGTGGCAGCCCTTTAATAGGTTGCCCGCCATTCTTCAAGCCAAATGGCATAACACGGTAACAATAGGTGCCCCAAGGCGTGGTGAATGTGATATTTTCTCTATCTTCAGGATCCATTAGAATTTGGTTATACCTAGAGAAGCCATCCATGAATGAAAGCAAGGGATGTCCCGCTGTACTGTCTACTAGGGCATTGATGTGCGGTAGCAGAAAATCGTCCTTCGGGCTGGCCTTATTGAGGTCCCAAAAATCCACGCAGACTCGGATATGACCGTCTTTCTTTAAAACTGGCACTATATTGGCTACCCATTTCAGATATTTGGTTACCATTAGAAATCTAGCGTTGATCTGTTTGGCAACCTCTTCTTTGATCTTCAGAGCCCATTCTGGCCGGATCCGTCTTAATTTTTGTTTGATCGGTTTAGCATCGGGGTATAGGGGAATGTGGTGCTAGACAATATCAGGATCAATTTCAGGCATATCTTCGTAAGACCATGCAAACACATCTTTGAATTCTTTTAATAAAGTTATTAATTGTTCATTTTCAACTAAGGATAAAGAAGTGCCAATTGGAACATTTTGTGGGTTAGTCTCATCACCCAGATTTATTGACAAAGTTTCTTTAATTATTGGTTGGGCATGCATTTTTTCTTTTCTTTTTATTAAAAGCTTTATTTCTTTGGGGATATTCCCGTCGAATTCAAAATTGTCGGAAGGCATATGAAATAAATCAAACAAAGTAGAGTAATTTGAAATCTCGCTTATTTCATTAAGAACAGTGGGAATTACAAACTCAATGGTAAAAGCAGGGAGAGGAGCACTAACAGACGTGCCCTCAATTACAGACTCCAACTCACACTTGGACTCAAGATAGATGACCTGCACACCAGAAGACTTGATGGACCAATTCTTTACTTCCTTTGTGGCCGCGTTGAAGATGAGCTTGGTATAATCTGTCGGTGCGCTAAAGCCCATCATGAAACAATCTGATTCAATTATGCGCAACTGAGCAATATTTTCATTGAACAGCACGCCCAGGTCAGCTCCATTCAACTGAGTAATATTTTCATTGAACCCTCCTTTCTTCTTTCTCTCCTTCCACTGTTTCTTCCTCCTCTTTGTCGGACAACTGGTGGCCGAAAAAGATCTCCAACCCAGGCAGCTTTTGACTGGTCTCTTCGTCGATCCATGGCTCCAAAAAATCACAATACGGAAAATCTTCCCCTTCTTTGACGAAGTATCCATTGAGTGTCCCAGAATAATTGGCCAGTCGCCCCCTTCTAGGCCCTTCCAGATCTTCTTCCATTGGCTCATACCCAAGACCAAAATGGTGTGAAGTTGGCAATACCTGAATAGGTTTCGAGATTCCCTGCAGTTTACGTCCCAATCCCATACCGGGGAAGAAGGATATTTTTCTCATCATTGTTAAAACTCGTGGGTTAATATACCTTTCTTCCTCATTCATCAGCGTCTGAACAACCTGTTCTTCATCAAATTGAAAATCACTGAGCAACACGTCATTTTCACTATGTTGGACTTCTAGCAAAGTTGTGCTCTCTCCTCCTTTCGGAGGGTAAATACTGTCCTCTCCATGAATGGTCAAAACTACCCTGTTCTTTATTAACTTCAGTTTTTGGTGAAGGGCAGATGGTACTGCTTGGACATTTGGGTCATGCAGCCACGACCTTCCCGGCAGTAGATTGAAGTAGGCTGGCACATCTAGCACGTGAAACTCAATTGAGGTTTCCAAAGGCCCTACTGAGACGGCAAATGACATTAGTCCTAGCACATCCCTTCTTGTATTGTCGTCGGCTCGTACTCCTTGATTACAGGGAGTGAACTGGTCTGGTCTCATCCCTAAGCAGACAGCTGTTCTCAACGGGCAGACGTTCAAAGTAGATCCATTATCAATAAGGGTCACCATGACCCATTTTTCTAGGCACTTGACGGTGATGTGAAGCGGCTTGTTGTGATTTTTTTCTTCAGTGGGTAAATCCTTATCAGAGAAAGAAATAACTTTTCGTTCAACCATCGGCAGAATCAGTCCAATCAATTGCTCCGGGGTGGCTTCTATCAGGATGCTGGCTTTATTTAATACTTTCAGCACAACTTGCCTGTGTTTGTGCGAGGCCATCAGTAGCCCCCAAATGTTAATGTTGGCTTGCGTCTTTTTCAACTATCTCAATACAGCATCACCTTCCTTCTCTTGCGTTGTCTCTTTCTCTTTTCCATTTGGCTGTCCCTTCTCTAGCTGAGCTGGCTTAAAATCTCGTCCACTTCTAGTTAGATGTTCCATGCCGCCGTCTTCAGGATCCCATAACCATGGCATCACATTATAAGTCTGTCTTACTTCATTTATGTGCAGAGGGCTTTCGAATGCCCACAAATCATTTAAATCACTAATGGCTGCCCTTTCCCGTCTTTCCTTGTCATCTTCAATAGCCCATGTGTTATCAATTTCTTCCCAGATGTCTTCTTCAACAAAATTCACTTGCTGTTCATGAGCGGCCCAAAAATTAGTCCATTCGGTCCCATCAAATTTCAACACAACCCTGACCAGCTAATAGGATCGCATGTCGTTAACGTGTACTTCCTCCTCAAAAAGTCAGGGAAGGGTGATTCCATCAAGTACATGACCGAACCCATAAGGTCGAGTCGGGTAATCCAATGGCCAGTTATCTTCTTCATTGCGCTCCTCCTCTTGTTGGTAGGTTCAGATCATCGATCGATACCATTCCCAGGCGTCATCATTCCATTCTTTCACCCTGTCACGACTACCTCTAATCATCATGAATGAGTATACTATTTGGTTCTCAGTTATTGAAACATGAGGGTGGGGTAGGTGTGCTGAGCAGATGTGCTGACTCGGGTCCTTTGATTCTCCTAAAAACATGTAATTTACCCCAGTCTGCCAAGCATGATTAGGCAATGGGTTAGTAGTGATATTCAGCTTTGGGGTAGCTGATGGAAGGGGGATCGCTTTGTTACCAATGAGATTCTGGATCTCATGACGGAGCCTCATATATTTGTCAGTTAAATGTCTGTGGCCTTGGTGGAAGGCACAGTATTGGGAGGAATTGTATCGCAGAGGAAGTGGATTAGGAACAGGCATGGGGTGCAATAGCTTGATGAGCCCCTTCTTGATGAGTCGATTCAGGGCGGTGGATAAAGAAATATTGAGGGAAGTGAAGACCCTCCTCGGCTTTTGTTGCTGTTAGCCATTGTCAGATTGCTGAACGTTGTTTGCTGGATGGGTGGAAGAAGAAGGATTTAAAAGGTTCATCTCGCCCGAGCGAGCAACATATGGATTTTGGTTGGTTTTGGGGAAGGTCTTTCTTGTTGGTTTTTGGCTCGGCTCGACTTTTTTAATGTTCCCAGACTGGATTGCATCCTCTATTTGAACCCAGGCGTCAAACAATTGCTCAAATGTAGAAAGAGGCTGTGTGATTAGATAGCATTTCAGGGGAGGCTGAAGATTCTTCACTACGATCCTGACTTGCTCTTTCTCGGAGGGCTGGTTCATCATTTTTGCAGCCTTACCCCTTCAGCGGGTTAAGAAATCAACAAAAGGCTCCCTATTTTCTTAATGAGTGGGTTCTAACTCCCGAGTTGTTACATCTAACTAGACTTTATAACTGTAATGGCTGACGAATGTCGTAGTTATGTTCTCCCAAGTTCTGGTCTTTGCTACGTCAAGGGAGACGAACCATTTTTGGGCTGCCCCAAAAAGAGATCGGTGGAAGAGCTGGGCTTTAGCTGGTCATCAATTCCCATTGGCGATAAGTTATCGACATACATTCGGAGATGAATTCTGGGATCTCTGATTTCATCAAACTTTTTCATGTCAGGCATTTTAAACACTTCTAGTAGCTTAGCATCGGGGAATAAACATAACCCTCCCACATCTAGCATATATTCTTTGATTCCTTTTGCCTTTCTAAGGGCCTTCTCCATTCGGTCAATTTTCTTGACTAATGCAGACTCTTTGGACTGGGCGGTATTTTCTTCCTCAACTATCACCTGTCGAGGATTCTGCGATGGTGGTGGAACGACTTGTGGTCCATCGGAGACTTGATTATCATCCCAAAAGTCCTTGGTATTCTCATTTGCATCATCTAGTTGCCCATTCATGACGGGTATACGGGCCTGGATTGCCCAGATCTGTGCTTGGCACTGCACTTGGGTCTGGGTTTGTTGTTCTACAGCCCGCTGCATCTCAGTAATAGCCCTCATCAGGGCTGTCAGATTAACTTCGTTCTTTTCCATATCTGTTGATTTGGAAACTCTACAAAATCTGCCTGATTCTGATCTTACCCAAACTCGTGTCGACTGTACTCTCCCCGAATCAATGGTAACTCATAAAAAAACCTGAATCTCACAAGCAGAATAACCAGTTCCAGATATTTTTCAAAAGAGTTCAAACAACAGACAGCAAATATCCTAGATACCCAAAATAGCTGAAAGTAAAATAATGCCCCTGTCGGGCCCATACCACCAGCATAACAATTGAACATCTGAAGACCCCGGATAAGGACCAAAGGGGATAGATCAACTAAGCTCTATAGACTATTCTAATCCTCAAGAGATTATTCTAATCTTCAAGAGACTGGTTCGACCTATGGGAAAAATCGACAGCATAACAGTAGAAAAACAACACTTTTCTGACATAGGGTGAAAGAAAGGGGGTTTAAGAAAGCAAGCCTAGACTAAAGAAAATAGGATCTAAAATTAGCAACCCGAGCAGAACCCGAAGGGGGAGAAATAATCTTAAAGGTCTAAACGAAACACAGGCTTGACCCCGGGAAGAAATACATCAACATGGGAGAACTGATAATCTGAGAAGAACCTGGAGAAGTGAGAGACTGTTCTAGGGGTGTTAGAACAAAACACGGGCATGATGGCGTGAGAAAAACTGATCAGGGTGAAGGACGAATCCTGGTTAAGAACCTGAAGGCGAAAAACTGATCTAGTCAAAGGAAAACAAAAAGTTCAGGCCGAACCTGGAGAAAGAACTAGTCTAATTTATACAAACGATCCTAACAATATACAATCAAAGCATACAATAAAGAAAAACACATAATCCTATTAGGGTTAGCAGCACCTAATTGGGGGGGGGGGGTCTAAATTCACTATATGCAAAAGGCCAATTTTGGTCAATTTAAACAAGGTACCTTCTGAGTAGAGCTGGGTATATACCTCTCATGCCTAGAGTAGTGCAGGATATGGTCGAACTGTATGCCCGAACTCTTTTACTATACCTATGGAAGCGTACAGTCAGTAAGAGTTGCCCGTCTTCCCGACAATCCCCGAAACAGATTAACGTTCAGGGTATCAGTCGACCAGGCAAGGGGATTTGAAGAACAATGCACATGTATGCGAGAATGCAAATGAGAAATTTTATTAAGAACCAATGATGTTTTCAAATCTAGCCTTCTTATTTGATTTTGAAAATCAGTCCCCAACAGAGTCGCTAGAAAATACTGTGGTGTTGGGATTTAGGGGTCAAAAATAAAGGAATTCAAAAGATATTTGGAAAATATTTTAATACCTTGAAAGCCACATTTTGAAAATTTATTTTGTTGAAAATAGAGCCGCCACTTAGTTTTTGAGAAAAACTAAGAAAAATAAAAATATCTTACTGATCTTGAAAACGTTAACCAGAGAAAATGATTTGGGGGCTAAGGTATGAATCAGGGAAGGTGTTAAGCACCCCGTTCGCCCAACCATAAGGTTGGTCTCTACTAATCATCATTGGTTTCTTTAACATAATTTTTCAAATGCATGCAACTAAAGAAAATGGAGACAAAGAGAGAACACCAAAAATTAAATCTGAAAAATACATAACATACGTATATAACACTCCAAAATAAATAAGTGTCAAAAGAAAAATCCTAAACCCTATGGCATACAACTTCTAACTAAAAGGATACATGAAACACATACCCACATGCAACATTATCTAAACAACCTAATACTAACATGCTTTGATTAAAAGATCAATATGCTAAAGTTGTCAAAATTATCTAAACATAGATTACACAAAAATGAACTATACAATATGTACAATATGCATATTATTACCTAAAAGTTGTAAGAAGCATGTAAAAAGTCATATGTTAAAAACTAACCAAAATAATAAAATCGAATAACAAATATTTTGTATTAACAAGCAAATATTTGAAATTTTAATTTGAAGAAGAAAAAAATGAAAGAAAACTTACCAAAGATTAATTAAGCCAAGATAAAAAAGGATTTAAAAAATGATTTCAAACTAATAAAAAAAAGAAACCTAACTATTTTCATAAAAGATGAAAATAAGAAAAATAAGAAGAACATTAACTAGTATAAAATATATTTTTATGATTTTGTGCCTTTTGTGGTTGATAAAAGAAAAGGAAAGAAAAATACTATAGAAAAAAAATTAAGCTAACAAATGAAGGTTTTGAGAAAAGAAAAAAAGAAAATTTGATTATTAATATTTTATATTTATAAAAGAGAATTAACGGAAAAGGGAAGGAAATAAAACAAATGAGAAGGATGATGAAGTTTTAACTATTAAAGAAAATTATAAAGTTACTTAAAGAAAATTTTGATTAGTGCTAACTAAAGAACATAAAATTAAAAGAAATGTTTGTATTAAATGAAATATAAAATTAATATTACAAGAAGTAAGAAACAAGATATTATAAGAAAATTTAAAGCCACAAAGAAAATAAAGAAAAATAGAAAAGAAAATTACACTAATATGGAAAGAGAAGAAAAGAAAATAAGAGCTAGAAACTAAATATTAAAGTAAAAAGAAAATAGAATATTGGTACTAAGAAAGAATAATATTAAAGAAATTACATTAAGTTAAGAGCAAAGAAATAAAAATTGCATTACAAAGGAAAATAAATGTTTGAAAAGTAAATTAAAATTAAGCTAGGAAAGCAATAAAAATAATGAATTAGAGTGCTAGTAAAGTAAAATTAAGCTAACCAAAAGAAAAGAAAATAAAGTAAAATACTAGAATATTGAATTAACATAAAAGAAAGAAAATGAAAAGAAATAAAATATTAGAATTAAATGGGTGTAATATTGATAATTACAACTATTGTTATGTAAGTGCTTTGAATTACAACAATATCGACATTATTTTGTCGTATCATTTAATTATATTAGCATTAATTTGATGCATATATTAAAGAAGACGACAATGTACTTAGTGTGAATGTGTGAATTAAGCAACTGATTAAAAGATTAAACTAAATGAAAGCAATTAAATAAGAACAAGATTAACTATGTAAATAAGAAGGAGTATTTGAGCTGAAATTAAATGTAATCCGATCACCCCAAAAGAGAGAGAATAGGGTTAAAAAAATCGGGAATCCAAACAAGGTACTTGAATTGTGGAATCCTCAAATCGAGAATGTGCTCCAATGGGCCAATTCTCAGGTGGTGATCCAAGAAAGACTTCGACGTTGGTCAGAGGTTCAGCGTTGGGGCTCGGGATTTCGGTAGGACTTTGGTGCCGGGGCTCAAAATTGCTCGATATATCGGTAGAGTTTCTCTCACTCAAAATTCGTATTGAAAACGTACGCTGGGGCACGGTATTTATAGAATTCTTCAACCAATGAAATGTTGCCACGTTTTGGGACACGTTAGGCCATTTGGAGTTGGCAGTCGCCATAATCAAAGATGGCGGTCGCCATGTTTTTTGAAGGTTCCTCAAAGTTCTATGGCGAGCGCCATGAAGAGAGTTGGCGGTCGCCTTACTTGGGCAGCAAGTTTCGACGGTTCGTCAAAATTTTATTGGTTTGAAAGTTTTGAGTTCAAATACCGAGCTTGGATCACTTCCCGAGGATTATACGGAGGCACTAATCCATCTGTTTTCATCATCGGATTCGCCTAAGATTAGATGGGGTCAAATTGGGATGTTTATAGGTACAAGGGTTTTATTGCCTATGTTTTGGACCTTTTTAGGGTTTTCGGGCCGTATCTAGGGTTTTTCGTTCGAGTTTGGTTTTTGAATCACTTTCGTGTTCTATGGCCTCATGGATTATCCGTCACAAATACTAAGGTTTGGGTTGGGTATTTACATGGGTCGTTATCTATAGGGTTGTTACAACTAGGGTCTGTACCGGATCGTTACATGCCCCTTCTTCATACCTTCTAATACATTTGGGCCTTCGTGCCATTCACTGCTTTATACATCTGCTTGCATGGTTTTTCATCATTTATTTCTTACGCTGCTTTGGATGCACTATGCATGATACAAGTCTCGAAAGAAAGTTCCTCTTTATTACTTAGCGAGCATAGATGCTCGATTTCGATGAAAAATGTTACAGAATACAAAAACTACGAAAAAGGGGGACAAAATAGGGTTCCTGCCACCTTTGAAAGTGGCTGTTGCTAGGTTTAAAGATGGCAGTCGCCACAAAGTACAAGAGTTAGTTAGCGGGTGCCATAATTGGAAGGTGGCAGCCTTGTACTGTGTATTTTTACACGTTGCGATCCCATACTCTAAGGTGGCAATTGCCACATTCATTGTACTTTTTTGATCTTTTTGACGTCCAACCTTCTCATAGCCTATAAGTATTGACTGTGGTCCTCCATTTTTGTCACTTTCACTTCAATGGCCTCCTAACATAACTCACTTTCTGCACGGATCGACGAGTTTTCACATGTTGAACATCTGAACTTTGCATCATTTGGTATTAACGCCTTATTCTTCCTGATGATTGTTAAGATAAATGAACCACTATTATGGGCTGCTGCACAACTGTGAGACCCACAATCTCATATCTTTCGCTTTGGCCTTGATGAATTATGCCCAACTATTGAGGAGTTCACTGCATTTCTGGATTTGACCAGGAAAAAATCTGTAGTTGTGCTAACCTTCTTTCTCTTTAATCAAAAATAGATAATATAACTATGTGGCTTACCGAAGACAGAGGCTTCCCTTTTAACAACTAATGACTTCCTCGATATTCCATGGATCATAGACAAATTTCGTCCCACTGGCGACCTTAGCTATCTCGGCCTTCAACTACGGCGTCGCTATGCTTTGTGTTTCTGTCTCCTTACTCGTTACCTTTTTATTCCTTCTGATGAATGAGTTAGCTGCTCACTAGTTGATATTGTGAGTTAAATGTGGTCGGGGAAAGACTTTGTCCCAATGGTCCTTGCTGAGACTCTGATTGGCTTAGATGCTATTCGTTGTGGCGAGACTACTACTTTTGCTGGCAACCCCTTTCTTCTTTAGGTAAGTTTAAAGCCTTTCTTTTCCATTTCTCTCAATAATCTTTTTAGACACACTGCTGGCTGAAAACATACTACCCTCGGCCCCTGGTTTAATCACCTTTGAGTCTTCAATAATCAATTTATTTCCTCTTTCAGCCTTTTTCAGGGGCATTCTACTGTGCCCTCGAGTGGCTTAGTTTCATTACTATCAATTTTACTTATTTCTCTCGGTTCTAAACCCTTTACAGATCTGGATGATGGAGAAAGTGAACCTTATGTAGAAATTGGCTATTGATAGATATAGTGCAGCGGCCTTTGTTTATCGCTTTTACTATTAGATGTGCACTATCGAGACGGCTTGGAGACAGTATCTTTCCTCTTTGATGGGATCTGACATTACCTGGTAATGCTCCAGGTGGCAGATCCCCATCATGACTTTGACCACCATAGACCGTCCCAGCGTCCTGTTGATTAGCTTGCGATAGTCTACTTTCTATTACGCACACTGGATCATGCGTCAGTTCGGTCGCAGTTAGATCGCATTCAATAGTGTTCGAGGTCACTTGTACTCATCTTTACTTTAGGCCCCATTTCTGGTGAGGTATCAGGAGGCTTGGCCATCTCACTCCCTGATGGAGATACAGGAGCTGAAGTGCCCGAAACTCCCTGACGAGTACAAGGCTTGGCTGATCTAAGATAGAGAGAAAAGAAACAAAGAGAAAGAAAAATAAGAAGCGAAGAGGAGGAAGATTTGAGGAACTTGCTTTGTTTTTCAGATTTCATAACTTTCTTTTTATTATTATTTTTTTAGAGTTTGGGACTTGCGCACCTGTTTTTTTTAAACCTTCTAACTGATGCTGAAAATGAACTATTCCACCTTTATTTTGAAAAAGATTTGCAATTATATTAAGTTTTTCAATTTTTGTAATGTGAATGACTTTATTATCATAAAACAACATTGAATTGATCTTACTTAGATTCAAAGCTGGTTAAAACAAAGAAAGTGGCCAAACTTTTTAAAAGAAGCTGCCTACATATCCCAAGAAAGTGGAATAAGGCCTTAACGTAGTTCGAGCTTAGTTTACCCTCGGGCGTTAACATTCTCATTTTGTGGTACCTTAATTTTTTCTAAGGTCGCCTTTTCGAGTTTTTGGCCTTACGGGCTACTCTAACTTTTACTTGGGTAGCCTTTTCGATTTTCAACTCAAGGAGTATTTATTTTATTTATTTTTCTCTTAAGGGTAGTATTTCTTGAGCTAGTCCAAGTTAATCGGTGTGGAGAATGTATTGCCTTCTAAATCCATGATGATTATTACACCATCGGTCATAATAGTTTTGATCAGAAATGGCATAGACTAGTTTGGCTTGAACTTGCCCCTTGGGTCGAAGATGGGAGCCCTGATCTCCTTAAGAACCAAGTCACATTCTCTCAAGTCCCGAGTCTTTACCTTCTTGTTGAACGCACGAGCTATCCTCCTTTGGATCCTTGCACGTGAAATAAAGCCTGCAGCCTTCTTTCATCAAACAAGAGCAGCTCGACCAGTATTCTGCCTTTAGAATACTAGCCTCGGCCACTACTCTTAGTGAAGGGATTTCCACCTCAATGGGCAGCACAACTTCTATCACATACACTAAAGAATAAGGCATGGTTCCTGTTGAATCTCTGATCGACGTTCTCTACCCCTAGAGTGCAAACAGTAGATGCTCTGGCCAATCTTTATGTGAGCTGATCAACTTTTGAAAAATCTTTTTTACATTCTTGTTTGCTGGTTTGACTATCTCGATTTGTGGCCAATATGGTGACGACTTGTGGGTCACTATCTGGTATTCTTCAAAAAGGGGTCTAAAACCTCACCTTGGAAGTGAGAGCTGTTATCTGAGATGACTTCGTGAGGAATCCCGTATCAAAAAATGATGCTCTGCTTGATGAATTTGGAGAGATGAGAGGCTTTCAATACCAAGTAGGAGGCTGTTTCCACCAACTTGGTAAAATAATCGATGGCCACCAAAATGAACTCGTGCCCATTTGAAGCCTTTGGTGTTACCATGCCAATCATATCAATACCCCATACTGAGAATGGCTATGGTGACGTTAAGTTATACAGTTGATGTTGGAGGCAATACTGCTAAGATAATTGTTTTTGTAAATGATTTTCGGTAAAAAATTAACTGGACGAACAAACACCGAAATGGGCTCAAGAAAAAACTTTTGACGTTGAACGATCAAAACAAAACTCGTGCAACCAAAGTTAATTTAGAAGAATACATTTTGTCGATCTAATCTTCAACTATGACTTGATTCCAAGTTGAAGCTCCTATCAGATCTTCTACTGTATTCCCTTATGCGATTCTCGAAGGAAGTGTAGGCTACGATCTTCCGAGAACTCGTACCGACAGAACCCAGATATACTTAAGTATTGAAAGATAAAAGGAATATCATAATAATAATGATATAAATCATTAAAAACTGATTCAGCCTACCCGCATATAAATCATTACAGTAGGGATCTGGGGAGTAATTATGAGTTAGACTTCTAGTAGAACACAGACACCTACTAGAGGTTTTTGTAATTATGAAAAGACATGCAACGATTTTTATAATTTTCATAAAATACTAAATTATAGTTCACACCACTAAAGAACTATAATTGCACTCTGACCCATAATCTCAAGACATTCTCGCATTAAGCTCCTGTTATTAAATGCTTACCATTTCTCCTCACGTTAAAATTTTCGATACCCGTCAATTAAATTTAATTACTGACAATTTAATTTAATTAGTATCTTGATATTCCTTAAGTTCTCCCGCTTAACTTATTTACCCGCCGAATAATTAAATTCACCTGTAAGATTTGGCTCGGTTAAAACTTATAAAAATCCTTAAGGGGTATCGTCAATCTCGATTTTTTGGGACGCGAATTTTGTCAATAATTAATATTTGCCATATAAATAATACCGCTATCCAACTCATTGAGAATATAGGCCCATATAAGATTGCACTCTCTAATGAATCAAAACAACGAATATTAAATATATGCAAATCAATAATTATTTCAAGATTAAGAGGGTAAGCACTATTCATAATAACATTGGGATGTGAATTAATTTATATAGTCAGTATAAAATTAATTACCCCAAATGTCCCATTCAATACACACAAAGTGTACTGACACAGAGAGTCGTAACAATAGACGATGCTATTATCTATTTTCCAAAACCAAAATAGGCCTACTAAAACTCTGTGCCACAGTCGTACTGATAGTATGTCCATTTCTATATAAACTGTGAACATAAAATTTATATTCTGCAAGAACCTAAAATCTAATCTCCTGTGTGTAAGCCGTACTCTACACACCAGATTAAATACTATACAGAATATTGGACATCCATGCAGAACAAATAAATGATATGCATACATTGCTCATAAATATTATCATAAAATAAAAAATTAAATTTATTAAAATAAAATTAAATACTAAAACATAATTTTCAGTATACCAACCCTAATAATCTCCCAATTATACTCAAAACTATGCTGCTATACATCTGACTCCTATGCCCTCTACATGACTATCAAAAGTCTTTAGCCGGTAAGCTCGTTGTAAAGGATCTACAAGGTTGTCTCTTGATAGAAGCTCTATATCTGACTAAAAATCTGAGTCTGTGTACCCCAAATGGTACTAGACTGTCTTCCTGGTAAACTAACATATAATCCTTAGTCTTTTTTAGGTACTTGATTATATTCTTTTCTGCAGTCCAATGCTTCTACGCTAGGTTAGACTGATATCTGCTAACCATGCCAACGGCAAAGCAGATGTCGGGTTTAGGGCAAAGCATAGCATACATGAGGCTTCCTACTGCCGAAGCATAAGAAACTGCCTTCATCCTCTCTATCTCATCAGGTGTCTTAGGACACTGATCATTGGATAGAGTGATTCCATGCCTAAAAGGGAGAAACCTTTTCTTGGAATCCTGTATGCTAAAATGAGTAAGGATATGATCGATATTCTTTGCTTGTGATAAGCCTAATATCATTTGTTTCTGATCTCGCATAAGTTTGATCCCAAGGATTTGACTGGCTTCTCCCAAGTCCTGCATATCGAACTGTTCAAATAACCATACTTTAACCATAGATAATGCCCCCACATCGTTTCTGATGAGCAAGATATCGTCTACATAATGTACTAGGAATATCACCACGCTTTCGTCACGCTTCTTGTACACACAGGACTCATTCGGACTTTGATCAAATCCATAAGACTTCATGGCTTGATCAAATCGAGTGTTCTAAGACCTCGATACCTGCTTAAGTCCATAAATGGATCTCTTAAGCTTACACAACATGTGGTCCTAGTCCTTTGCAATGAAGCCGTCTGGTTGTATCATATATATACACTAGTCAAGACTTCCGTTAAGGAAAGAAGTCTTGATGTCTATTTTTCTAGATTTTATAATCGAAATGTGCGGCAATGGATAAGAGAATTCGGATAGACTTAAGCATGGCTACCAGCGAAAAGGTTTTCTCATACTCGATCCCTTCTTTTTGAGTGAATCATTTAGCAACAAGCCTAGCTTTGAATGTTTTAACTTTTCGGTTTGCTCCTCTATTCTTTTTGTAGATCCAGTTGCATCCAATGGGTTTTATTCCTTCGGATGGTTCTACAAGTTTCTAGACCTGATTGGAATACATAGATTTTATTTCTGAATTCATAGCCTTTTGCCAAAGATCTGCATCTTTGTCTTGTAGTGCTTCATTGTAGTTACAGGGCTCGGTATCCAGTTCTGTCAGAATCCTATCAAAAGACTCTCCCAAGAATATATACCGATCAGGTTGATGAACAACCCTCTCACTACAACGAGGCACTATCAGTGTCTGTGTACTAGCAGTAATAGGCTGTGCAAAATCTGAACCCTGTGCATCAGCACTCTGTTCTTGATTTGTACCTGTCCCGATAATCCTTCCACTACGTCTAGGTAATAGAATATTAGTAACTTGTGGCTCCTCTTTCGTTCTACTAGTATTTTTTCTCAGTTCTTCCATAATAATATTTTTTTTGGGCCTGTGATCCATAATATAATTCTTTTTCAAGAATCAAGCATTGGTGCTAACAATGACCTTCGGATCCTTAACATTGTAAAATAGACCACCCTTCGTTCCCTTGGGTTACCCCAAAACGAGTCAGATAAACTTGAATAACTCATCATAGATCTTACCATCTCCATAAGAGTCCTATTCCTTCTTTCTGCTACACCATTCTGCTGTGGAGTGCCAAGTGCAGTTAACTGGAATGTAATCCCCTCTAATGACAAGTAGTACTTAAACTCTCTAAAGAGGTATTCCCCACTACGATCAGATCATAGTGATTTGATACTTTTACCAAGACGCTTCTCTGCCTCCGCCTTGAATTCTTTGAATTTCTCAAAATATTCAAACTTACGGTGCATCAGGTAAATGTATCCATACTTTGAGTTGTCATCAATGAAACTGACAAAGTACTCAAAGCCACCTCTAGCCCAAATTGTCATAGGACCACACACATCAGAATGAACTAGCTGCAACGATTCTTTAGCTCGATAGCTTTTGGCCGAAAAGGGCCTCTTGGTCATCTTACCCTCCAAGCAAGATTCAAAGACTGGAAGAGCCTCCACTTCTAATGAACTCAAAACTCCATCTGCTACCAGTCTGTTTATCCACTTTAGATTAATATGACCCAAGCGTAAGTGCTAAAGAAACGTTTAGTTCATTAAAGAAGAAAACTTTCTCTTATATGGTAAAGTAGATGTGCTATTCATTTCAGTTAGTTGCAGTATAGGAGAGATAGGAGGTACAACAAACAGATTATCCATCAATGTACCAGAATAAATAAAATATTTATTTTTCATCACAACGACAGTGTCACCAAAATGAACAGAATATTTGTCCTTTATTAAACTCGAGACTGAAATTAAATTTATTCTAATCGAAGGTACATAAAGACAATTTTTTAGAAGTAGTATCCTATCTCTACTAAAATTGAGTGTGACATCTCCTACTGCAACTACTGTCACCCTTGTATTATTGTCCATGTGCAGGTAGATTTTCCCATCACTAAGCTACTTGGTTTCCTGGATCCTCTACAAAGAATTCTAGACATGATTAGTGGTTACCGTATCTACACACTAAGTACTAGTAGATAACACCGCTAAACATGTTTCAACAACTAGTGAACAAAAATTACCTTATTTGTTCTACTTACTAAGAAAAATAGGACACTACTTTTTTCAATGCTCAAATTGGTTACAGTGATAGCACTTGCCTCTCGGCTTCTTCACACCAGATTTTGGTCCCTTAACTACTTTTGGACCTGTGTTTCCCTGCGTTTGAACATTTTTCTTCTTATTGCCTTTCGATTTAGATGAAGAACCCTTCTCAGTCACATACATAGAACCTGGCTTCCTATTAACACCCACGGCTGCTTGAAGTTCCTTAAGAAGTTCTACCAGTGATTAGCTGAGCTTATTTATAGAATAGTTCAGGTAGAACTGCTTAAAACTTTTAGGCAGTGACTACAGTATGATATCGACCTGCGTTTTTTCATCAATTTCAGCTCCAAGGATCTCTAGTTCATTCAGAAGACTGATCATCTTTAGAACATGATTCCTAACTGGTGTACCTTCAGCTATGTTTGCATTCATTAGAGATCTCGTGGCCACCTGCCTAGCAGCACGTTTTGATCTCCAAACATTTCTTTGAGGTTCATCATCATGTCATAGGCACTGGGCATAGACTGATGCTGATGCTGCAAAACATTTGACATTGAAGGTAAAATGTAACAGCGAGGCATCTGATCAGCTTTTTGTCACTTCTGATGGACCGGGGTTTCCCTTTCGGTAGCCCCCTCATCAGATACTGGTGGACATATCTCAGTTAAAACAAACTTGTAATCCTAGCAGTTAATACAATGTCTAAGTTCCTTTTTCAGTGAACATAGTTTGATCCCGTAAGTTTGTTTTATTTGAGAATGGAAGCTAGTCGGTTGAAAGCTATTTTAATCATGAGAATTACATAATTAAAATACCGTTAATTATGATGAGCAAAACTTTAAATTCATTTTAATTTGGTTCTCTCTACCATTTTAAAATTAATTCGCTGGCAGCCTGGTAACTTAAGAATAGCGTGGCTCGTTGGGAAGACATCTACTATCATTCATAAAACCAGACATGTCAATTCCTTTTAATTTTACTATCTAAGCAACTGACCATTCCAAGCAAAATTAAATAGCTGATATAACTACGGTCCAATTTATAATAGCAGTGACTCAATTAGAGAGAATACTATTATATACAACTAAGTGTTAACCATCACGTAATACTAAATTAATCGCTTCACAATGAACCCTTCAGTTGGAGAAGCGATCAACACTAACAATTATCCAGAATTATCTCTAAAGGAGATTTGTACTGTCGACACGCATGATTTAATTGCATCGCCTACAAACTAGTGATGGAGACCGCGAAATTTATCTGTGAATAAATTTTCTTATACTTAAAATTTTAAAATATTTTTTAGGATTATAAAAATCTGTTTAATTAAAATAAATTTATTAATTTCGAAAGACACACGATCCGAAAGAATCAAACATCTTTCCGTGTACATGATTCCAAAGATTCTGATTTATCAAACTATTTTTTCATGTTTAAATACGTAACAAATAAAATATAATAAATACATAATTTTTTCTTTAGCTTTTCAGCTAAGATAGTAATTAAAGATATTTATTTATTTTATTTTTCGTTCCACGTTTTTAAAAAAATAATAATTTATTTTGATTAAACATCTTTCTATTTAGTTAATTCAAAATTTGGAATTAATTTTTACGTTTTTTCAATATATTTGATTTTTTAAAAAATCATCTTAAATGTGATATTTTGTAAAAAATAAAATATTTAAATTTTTTTTCATTTAATTAAAATTAATTAGTAAAAAAAACTTAATTTTACTTTTCATTACAAAATATTTTACTTAAAACCGAATTTTTAAATTAATTAAATTAACAGAAAAAATAAAATTAATATATATATCATCAACGCAGTTAATAAATAAAAATAAATTAAATACAAGATAAATATATCCTAATTTTATAATCAAATTAAAACTATAAAGAGTTTTAATCTCCAATTTAAAATGATAAGTTTCAAAATCTTCTGCTTCTTTGTTTGCATAAACACCAATTCCCTTGCACAGCTGGGTACTGAATTGTCTACCGAATAGTTTTTTAATTCAACCCAAACATTGAATCACTTGTCGATAATCCCAAATCATGTAATCACCCAGGAATCCACTTGCTCGAAAAAAACCACTGCTGGAATTTGCGCCTCTGCCTTACAGAGCACCGAAACAGTGTTTGCGTTTGGGATTCGGACTGCGCCAAAAAAACTGTTTGGTTCCAACCAAACAGCCCCTGTTTGCACCGCTGCTTGCGCTGCTTGATCAAATCAACTCCGCGTTTGGCGCCTGAAAACTGCTATGCTTAACCGAAACAGCCTATTTGGCTTTTTGGAAACCGCCTGCTGCTGTTGGTGCTATAGTGAAGGAATAGCACCGAAACAGTGCTTCTGAGTTTGAAAAAGCAATGCCGCTGTATGGAAACCACTTGCCTTAGATTGCGCCACGTTTGGTGCTGGCTGATTGCGTCTCTGTGGGAATTGCCGAAGCCTGGGAGACCACTGTTTGCTTTTGGTTTGGCGTTGCACTTGTTTGAAAAATCTTCGGCCAATCGAAATCCTTTAAAGCGCTGGACTTTGCTGATTGGGACACCGCTGAAGGCAGTGTTTGGTCTGGCTTTTGGCTGCTGCCGCGGTTGTTTGGCTCGGCTATTTCCCCCCTTTTTTATTTATTATTATCCAAAAAAAATCACAAAGCAATAAAATGTTGGAATCTGTGAATTTCATTGGCCATTAAAATCCAGATTTCAATAGCTGGATCAATTACAATTGAATTGGCCATTTAATTGCAAATGAAACCTGAAAACCAACAGCCATGAGTGGCTATTGATTTTCAAGGAAAAAACCCTCCATAATGAAAGGGCTTGTTATATTCTTCCATCAGAGAAGAGGAAGAGACAGAGTCTCAGAAGAGGAAGAGGAAGAGACAAAGAAGAGGAAGAGACAGAGCCAGGTGCTCTGAGCGTCAGCCTGGAATTCAATAGCCATAAGTGGCAATTGAATTCTTGATTAAATTCTCTGTAACCCCTCTCCTTCTTGTGAGGGGCTATATAAGGGTCGTCTCCCTCTGAGGAAAAAATATACAGAACGGGATTGAGATATACAGATATACCGAGAGAACAGAAAGTGAGAAAGAAGAGATACAGTTCTCAGATTACGGAGCAAACTCTAAGAGAGAGATTAAGACAGACGAAGAACGTTCGTAGCCGATCCTTGGTGGTGTTCCGAAGATCGTGGAGCCGTTTTATCCTTGGAGAGT